>JAASFQ010000314.1:0-28957 GCA_023333845.1 Globisporangium polare | reverse complement strand
CGCTCATAAAGTCCTTGAGCGACACGCGCTTCGAGCCAATGAGGTCGTCAGCCGTGAGCAGATCGTGGTCGTAGACCTCGACCAGCAGCGAGCGCTGCTCTGGGTCGCATACCTTGAAGTCAAAGTGCTCGGGCGGGTTCCAGACCGGGTCGAGCGTCTTGAGGCGGCACGAGCTGCGCGCGCTCTGGCCGTCGTCCAGCGTCAGCAGCACGTACGGGTCGCTCGCGCCGTTGTAGTCGGTCGCCTCGAGCTCCCTGGCGTGCGTGAGCGTCACTTTGACAGCGTGCGTGAGCTTGGGCGACGACGCCATTGCAGTCACCGTGTTGTGCGGTTGCGCGATGAAATGCTGCTGGGCTGATGAGTTGCGGACTGCCTTTGCAGTGAGGGAGTGCGTGAGCGGGGGAGGGGGAGTGCCTTGCGGCCAGCGGATGACGACGTGTGTGTGTGTGTGAGTGGGGGAACTGAGAGTATCCGTTATCAGGTCGTGAGGATGGATGGATGGTGCGTCGCGTCGCGTCGTTTCGGGGAGCAAGCGGAGATAAGAAATGTCGCTTGACTGTTGCGTGAAGGTCGTTTATCCTGCAGAGGTTGTGTTGCGCGAAGGTTGTTTGAATCATGTCCCCGTGCGTTTCGACACTTTATCGAATGGAGCTCTTCGGTCGTGATGAAGCCGAAGGTGATGGTGATGATTTGTCTGTGAGGATAATCTGGATTTCTACGCAACAACAACTACAGAGAGGCGGACAACTGGCTGGCTGGCTGCACCTTACGGCCGGTGTCTCAGCGTCTACCGGACGACGACGCTCTGTCGCTTCAGCTGCTTCGACGCGAGCCTCGTCTCCCTCTCAATCGGACAGCTCGCCCCATCAATGATGCATGGGGGAGGCTCAAGCGCCTTGGCTTGATCTTCGCTTCTAGCTGATTCGCCTATGCTTTGTCTAGAACATGACGGAGCCCTGCTTCTCTGTGAGAGCAGTCGGTTGGCAGTGGTTCTCCCACAATCGGCGGCGCACGAAGCTCAGTCGACTCTTCGTCGCGGACCACGGACCGGAGAACGTTGTCGCATACAGCCAGCCGTGCGTGTCGCCCTTCTTCACGCAGTACTCCCAGCCGCCGCCATGCAAATGCGCGGGCACGGGCGGCGCGATGTCGGCAAAGTGCGCGGACGACTGGGTCTCGTCCTCGGAGCTCCACTGCTGGCGGTCCTTCGTGTCGCACGCGCTCCAGCCTTTGCCGACGGCCCAGGTCTCGTTCTCCCAGAGCGTGAGCGTCTTCTCGCCGTCGTCCTGGGCGCGCAGGCAGATCTCAAGCTCGATCGTGCTGCGCCGGTTCTGCTTGGCGAACTCGGTCGCCACGTCCAGCGTGAACACTTCGGTGAACGTCTGGTCCATCATGTTGGCGAAGCGCGAGACGGGGAGCACGAGCGCGCCGAGCAGATCGTCCTTGTTGAGCGCGTCGTAGTCGAACACCTTGATGCTCACGATCGCGCGGCTGGCGTCCTCGATCTCGAACACGAACCGCTCGGCGGGGTCCCACACCGGGTTGAGATTCTTCTTGATGCACGCGCTCTTGCGAGTCTGGCGCTCGACGTCCACGGTCACGTACGGGTCGCTCTTGCCGCCGCCGAAGCTGAAGTCGCTCGCCGGCAGGTCCGACGCGCGGTGCAGCAAGATGGTGAGCAGCGGCATGACGGTGGTCCTGTGTGTGTGTGTGTGTGTGTGTGGAGATGCTGAGAGAGAGAGAGAGAGAGAGTGCGCGTGGGTGGGTGGGCGGGGCTTGTGGGCGGCGCGGCGAGAAGCTGAATGGGCGGCGTCGTGCGTGGTTTGCTGCAAACGTCGGATATTTGTGATAGAGGCACCACGGAGAGCCGATAGTGACGTCTGGAATAGTGACGCATGGGTGAAAACACCGAGGAGCTGCTGCATTCTGAACCGTTGAGACGGCCGTGAGACAAGGGGTGAGACATTGCAGAGGGCAGTAAAGCGAGGGACACATCGCATTTCGGGAATGGCTACATGGGTTGATCAGCGCGAGCTGCATCGGCTTTGAGAGGGAGACCACGCGAAGCACCCGAAGTCCTCAGGTTCCTCCCTCGAAAAGGCGCGAAGCTGCTCGAGCAGCTCCACGCTATCTGGCGATTGCGACCGCAGCCACTACAAAGAGCGTGCCGCCGACGCTTATGCCGTCGGTGTGTTGATGGCGTTGAGAGAAATCACTTGTATCAGATCGATGGAGGGAACTGCTGCCACCTCCATTACAAGGCTTGGGCGTCAAGAGCTCAATAATGCTACATGTACAGACAGCGAGGTCTCGACCGCCTCTTGCTGCTGCTGATGCAACTGCGGCCACGGCGGTGGGTGTGCGGTCTCTTGCGGATCGCGGGAGCGCTATTTTGCCGGAGCTGCTTTCCGGAGCGACGTCGCTGTGCCCCAGTTTTCTTCTTCCTTCGGGGCTTCGAAATAATGCTGGCACGTTAGGTTCGCCTCGATCCGCTCGCCCAGTCGCCAACCGCACGTAACGCGGCTTTTCGGATGATGCCCTCGTGTCATTGCCACCATCCCTCTGCAATCACATGCTCTCTGAATATTAATCTCTTCCTGTGATTTCCTCCAAATCATTTCAAGCAGGCAGAAACGCAGCCCCATCGCGGTTGCTTCAGCCTTCATAAATCAATTCACCGCAAGCATTTGATTTTCTGACGCGCGCTGCGCTCCGATCGTCACCACCTGTAAACATCGCGCCAAGCTGACTCCACAAGTTGGAGCGCTCTCGTCAAGCCCGCGTGCCCCACTCGTCTCCTTCCTCGCAGCGCTGCCTGTCGACAGAACCCAACTGAGAAGCAAACTCAGCGCCCGACCAGCGCTTTATGTCGGACGCGGACAGCCTCATGACCGCCATCACGTGGATCGCGGTGGTGCTCGGCGCCGGCGTGCTCATCGCCGTCGGCGTGATCGTGTACTGCTGCTGCTTTCGCAACGACGAGGCCGCGGACCAGGCGACGCTGCTGGACGGGCTGCTGCGGCGCGACCAGCTCGAGCGCACGACGCTCGAGAACGGCGAGGACGCCGGCTGGCAGTGCGTCGTGTGCGCCTACTCCAACTCGCAGAGCCGCAAGGCGTGCCTCATGTGCGGCACGAGCGTGGGCTTCCTCATGTCGAGCCAAGGAGGGCTCACGCGGCTCAAGAGCTCCGGCATGCTGCTGGGCAACGAGGAGCCGAACTTACTGGAGGAGGACCAGCGCGCAAGACAGCGCGCGCTCTTCAAGCGCCGCATGAACTCCATGTCGCTGCGCAAGGACCTCTCGCAGCGCCAACGTGGCGCGATCCGGCGCCGGCTCTGGGAGCGCAAGCTCGACGGCGACGGCAAGTTCCACTGGGTGCGCCAGAACAGCACGGACAATTTCAACGACACGGCGCTCTCGGGCAACGCGATCCTGCTCTCTGGTCGCGGCAAAGTGCCACAGGTGAACGGCCCCCTTGAGAGCGTCGCGGACTATCACAACCTGCGCTCGCAGGGCTTTGTGTGGCAGTACGACGACCTGGGGCGGCTCACGTGGAAGCAGGCGGAAGACGGTGCGTCCCTACTTCGGACTTGTTTATTCGACAGTAGTGGCTTAGATCTGACCGTGTGTGGCTGTGTGTGTGGCTTGGCGCAGTGGCGATCGACATGGAGTCGTTCGGGAACATGAATGGCGGCACGTACAAGGGCGAGAAGATCGACTTTGAGGTGCGTCATGCTAAATGTATCTCTTCGTACCACATGTCTATACTAACGGAGCAAGTGTGGTTGTTGATGAATTTGGATCGTAGGGCATCATGGCGATGGACTTCCGCGTGAAGAAGCAATGGTTCCTCGTGCACCTGTCGCACATCGCCACGCCCGTGACCAAGGCCGTCTCCAAGCTTTGTGCGTCCTATTCATGCTGATCTACTGATCCTCGTGCTCTCAGCTCGCTGACATCGAATGCATGCATGAACTTACTAAACAGCCGTGACGCGCGAGAACATCATGGAGGAGTCGCTCAAGCGCCTCACCGCGTCGTCCCCCGAGGCGCTGCACACGTACCTGAAGATCACTTTCGCCGGCGAGCCGGGCATCGACGCCGGCGGCTTGTTGCGCGAGTGGTTCGGCATCGTGTGCAAGGAGCTCTTCAGCGAGAAGATGGGGCTCTTCGTCCCCACGAAAGGCGAGGACATGAGCTACTGGATCAACCCTCTCTCGGGTGAGAAGAACCCGAACCACCTGCAATACTTCCGGCTCGCGGGCATCCTGGTCGGCAAGGCGTTCTTCGAGGGGCTTGTGCTCGACGTGCACCTCGCGCTCCCATTGCTCAAGCACGTGCTGGGCATCCCCATTTCGTTCTCAGACCTCGAGTTCCTCGACGAGGACCTGCACCGCAACAGCAAGTGGCTCAAGACGAACTCCCAGGCGGAGAACCTCTGCCTGACTTTCAGCATCATGATGGAAAACGGTAAGGAGGTGGACTTGAAGGAGAACGGGCGCAACATCGACGTAACGGACGAGAACAAGGAGGAGTACCTGCGACTCGTGCTCGAGTACCGCATGCTCGAGAGCATCTCGGACCAGCTCCAGGAGTTCTTATCGGGGCTCTACGACGTCGTGCCCAAGGGCTTGCTCTCCGTATTTGACTACCAGGAGCTCGAGCTCATGCTCTGCGGCATCCCGACGATCGACACGGCCGACTGGAAGACCAACACGCGCGTGCGCTACTTTGTAGCCGACGACGGTGGCCTTAACCTCATCAACCCGCTGAGCCGCAAACGGCCCGTGGTGATCTCGGAAGAAGCCCAGGACGCTGTGCTCGCCTGGTTCTGGATCATCATCGAGAGCTTCACGCCCGAGGAGCGCGCGCGCCTGCTGCAGTTCACGACGGGGACGAGTCGCGTGCCCGTGGAGGGCTTCCGGGGCCTCACGAGCTCGAGCGGCATCATCCACCCGTTCACGATCCAGCTCGTACAACGCGGCAACGAGGCGTCGGGGCTGTTCCCCAAGGCGCACACGTGCTTCAACCGCCTCGACCTGCCGCTCTACCGCAGCATGGAGGAGATGGAAACGTATTTAACGATGGTGTCCCAGATGGAGATCATCGGCTTCGGGCTCGAGTAGGAAGGTCCGCAGTCTACAGTATGGCTACTGCCGTCAAGTGGAGCATTGGTGGTCAGTCATGTCGGCACGAGCGTGAAAACGCGAACCTAATGAATGGAACACGCGTTCCTGCATTCGAGCGACCCTAGCGTAATGAGCACGAGTCGCAAGCAATAAATAACAAGCAGCACGGGTGTTTATCTCTACGGCTCAACTTATTGGTTGTCGGGCTTGTCTTTCGCTGCCGCAGCGGCCGCTTTGTACGCGCGCACGTCCTTCTGCAGCACGTCGCGCTCGCGCTGCTTGACGCGCATGTTGATGCCGCTCTGCGCTTCTGAGCCGCTGGCCGTTGCTGCCGCTGCCACCGCCGCCGAGGAGCTCAGGAACGCAGCCTTCTTCTTCTCCCAGTCTGCCGTCGCCCCAGACGTCTGCGTCTCTACTGGCGACGGTAACCCTGTGCTTGCACTCATTGTGTTTGTGATAGAAGTGCTGCTCTTCTTGTCGTCTTGAGTCTGCTGCTTGGCCTGCAGCAAGAGCGCGTTCTTCTCCGAGACCTCGTGCTCGAGCGACTGGAGGCGGCCGCGCAGCTCCTGGATCATGCCCATGAGCAGCTCGTCCTTCTGCTCGCGCTCCGTCTCGACCTGCAGCTCCTCCTCGATGTGCTGCATCCGCAGCGCCTCGTTCTCGCGCTCCATGTCGTTCTTGACCGAGTTGAGGAAGAGCCCGAGCACCGTGCCGGGCGTGAGCGCGAACATGGCGTACCAGAACTTGCGCTTCGGCGACAGCAGCTTCCTGCGTATCACAGAGATAGGCAACACCCACAGAAATGAGCAACCCGCTCACAAGTGCAATGCACTGCACACGTATGCACACGGCGCTCTTACTCCATGGCGCCGGGCGGCGCCTCCGAGAAGAGCTGCTTCCACATGCGGTGCTGCTTTTGCTTTTGCTGGGTGAAATGGCAATTTGTGAGTGAGCTTCCGTGAAGGTAAGCCCGATTAAGTACGAAAGGACCAAATCCGAGCAGCCACGGAGACCACGAGATGAAGCCCGTCAAGCGAATCAAAGAGTGAAAATGCCGTTGTCATGGGGAGGCGTCTGCATGAGCATCGACTTACTGCTGCTGCTGATGGTGGGCATAACCACCTGCTAGCGCTCCTATACACCCCTCACTCTACAGTAGCCGCTCAACTGCGCAATAAGCAACCCACACATCCACACATCCACACTGAGCGTTCTGTCCAAATCTCTCGCTTCTCTCTTGTATTTTATCTCCGTTTCTCTTCCTGTCTCGTTCGCTGTACCCAGACGGACACATCCACACGTGCTAGCTACACAGCGTCAACGCCCCCGACCGTAGCAGATCGCTCGCTGGATCGCTATTATCGCCCTGTCGAATGGGATTACTGACCGACGCGCTCTAGTGGTTCTTGTGCACGAACTCGCCCGCTTTCCAGAGCTGGCCCGTGTTGCCCGTGTTCATGCACGTGAGCACGAGCGCGCGGATCTCGTCGGCGCGCGAGCGGTCGGGCGTGCGCAGCCAGATCTCGAAGCGGTAGTTGTTGCCCGACTCCTTCTTGTCGCGCTTGTTCTAATGGAATACACGCACCACACACAGCCACAGTTTAGCTATCAATTCGCCTTCGCAATGCACAATAGCAGCACAAAAGCAAAAGCGCACCTTGTGGATGACGCGCACACCAGTCACCTCGTTGCCCGGGTCGATCGTCTCGCCGATGGCGCCTAGCACTAGCTTGTCCCAACACTCGTCCAGCGCCTCGGCACCGATTTCTATAGCGTTCATGCACAATCAGAGTCACATCAGCATGCGTGCCACACAATAGATCGCATCGACAAAGCAGCAACGTCACCTTTGCGGATGGACCACTCGCCGCCGCGCTTGTTCTCGGGATCTTCCCACTCGGGCGTGATGCCGTCCTTGAAGACCGCGAAGGACTCGACCGTCCGGTCCGCAAACTTCTTCTTCGTGAACCCGTCAAAGAGCACCTGGCTGCAAATATGCACACATTGCACACACGTTGATAACAACAACACGTCAGTCACACAAACGCCACATGGAAAAGAATTGGAAGCACGATCCTGGCATTCACTCGCACACATACAGTGCCGCACAGCAATATGCAACGCACCTGGGCTTCGGGATGTTGTTCCAGTAGGACCAGAACTCCTCGACCGTGCGGAAGCTGCAGAGCTTGAAGAGCTTGTCGGCGTACGCCATGCCTTTGCCGAGCTCGCGCTGCTCCCAGACCGCCCACGCCGTGTGCAGCTCGTGCTTCTTCTCGTCGTCGCCGGACGCCATCGTGTCTGCTGGTGATGCTGCCGTTGTTGCTGGTGGTGTTGAGACTGGAGCGACTGCTGGTGCTGATAGACACACTCACGCCGCGGCAGTCGTAGAAAACGAGGATCACACACCCACTCGGAGCTCTTGAGAAGAGCTGTTGAGGCGATGCGAGCTTGTTTGTTTTCTGTTGCATTTCTGCTGGTTGCGTGCTGTGGTGCAGGAAGATAAAGGGGGAGGCTCGCTTGCGTGCATAAACGAAGCAGCATTCCCTGTTGAATGCGATTTATTGAACCATCCTATTTTGGAGGGGTATCATGGTTCGCAATGCGCAAAAATCGAGACCTGCTCGCGGCAATCCAGTCATTATTCATACATTCAAAGAGGGTATCATTACTAGCCCATTTGTGGTCGATTTTTCACCCAGCTTATTTGGCCACCTTGGTGGAAATGGAGCGCACGATCGTCGTGCGCAGGCCGCCCAGGTTCGCCTTCATGCGCGTGCGCGCCGAGAGCACCTCCTCCTCCTTATTTGCCCCACGGAGCCACGTGTTGAGAACGTGATCCAAGCGCTTGAAGCCGTCAAGCGCCACGAGCTGAAGCTTCTGGGGAGCTCCATTCGGGCCGCCATTATGTGGGAAATTGGTGGTCGGGGTGGACGAGCTCACTGGCGACCCGGATACTGCTGCGATTGCCGAGAGCTGCGACTGGGAGCTCCTGGGACTCAGCGACATGTGGCTCACCTTCCGGATATGGCTGTTGTAGCTCATCTCAAGCTTAAGGCTCCAGGAGCGTAGGTACGCGACGCCTTTCTCGAACTGCGCGGCGAGGATCTCGTTCATCTTGACATTGTCAAAGACAAACTCGCTGAAACGACATCCAGGGGGCAGAGACAACACGTCAGGCTTGAGGAAGGTGGACGGGGGAATTAAGGGCCAGCCAGGCTGCAAGATTCTAACGCACTTCATCGCAACGCTGATGCATCGCTCGATGATCCGCGGACACAGGTACGGCCACGAGGGCGACGGCGACGCGAGCACGCGCTTCCCGATCGGATCCAGCAGCTGCAGCACGAGCAACTCCATGAACTCAATCTGCAAGATTGGGAAGCAACAGTCATAACAGCACGCATTGGCCAGAAATTCGAGTCTTCGGCTATTCAACACGGCAGATTTGCCACTTACAACCGATCCGCGAGACTTGGTTGCGTCCTTCGTCATTAGTGGCCGACACAGTCGGCTCGCGCTCTGTTTGTAGCATTGGCACATCAGATACAGCCAACAGCGCTAGCTTCAAGTCATCGCAGTCAGTATGGTGGTGGGCTAGGCACACACACACTACGCACCACCTCGGTGGCCTCCAGAATGGACTCGGTGAGCTCGGCGAGCTGGCACTTGTACTCGGCGTCGATATCCTCAAACTCCAGCGTGATCTTCTTGATTTGCGGGATCCTCTGCGACGGGAGACTCAGGTTGATGGCCGGTGGCACGGCGACTGACGCGTTTGCTCCACCTCCTCCACCATTGCTTGTAAAACTGGTCGCGGGCTTGGGTGGTCGCGCGTGCACTTGCTCCTCTCCCATTCCTTCGTTCAGCTCGATCAGATGCGCGAGCGTGTCGCACTCGAGCGTCACCTCCATGAGCACATTGTGGAGCGCGATCATCGTCAAAAGCACATTGCTTGACTGTGTCGAAGAGCTGTTATTGCTCCCGCCATCGCCATACGCCCAGACTGGTCGTGTGTGAACCACCCAGTCCACGTGCTTCCGGAGCGACGGCATGAGAATCGACAGCATCATCACGAACGGACACATCGGCGGCGTGTTGTCACTGTCACTCGTGCTGTCTTCGAGCACCTGCGCGAACTTGGTGAGCACCTTGGCACCCATTTCGGTCACCACGTCTTCCTGGAAATTGTCGCTCATGGGAAGCAGCGTCATTTTGTGGATCTCGCCATAGAGCTGCGCGCACTGGCAATAGAACGCTGTGACGAGCGGGCTGCGGCGCTGGAAGCAGACAGAGTTCGTCACGAGCGGGTTCTCAAGGCCTTTCACGCACGAGGCGCTGCAGGGCGTGTCGTCCTCGTGGGCACAGAGGTCGCAGGTCGATCCCTTGCGACTGCCCGAGCCTTTCTTCACTCTCCTCTTGTGCTTGGTCTTCATTCTTTGCTATGGAGCGAAGGTGTCTGGTTGGGAGGCAGGAAAGCTGGGAGGTGAACGAGCGAGTTCCTCCGTTTCAATTTCTTCTATTCCATTTCTTCGATTCACTATAAATATATAACTGCTCCCCATCCACGCAACAGATTTCAAAAAATGCACACGCTACCACGTTTCCACTTGCTCATCCAGTCATTCGACGACCACCACTTACCAACGGGAGTCTCGGAGCAATTGAGGAGCTCATTTTGGCCTCCAGAGGTCTTCATGGACTGGAGAGAGAAGCTACTCGAACCCAAAGCCAGTGATCTCCATTTGAATCACCTGGTAAACATCAAGAGAAAACAGCAACATTGTCAGAGCAGTGCATAACATCAGCATGACCACAAAAAAACAAACAGAGGTATCACGGTACGTACCAGAGTCAGATACGTGACGAGGTCTTCCTTGGTCTTGTAGATCGGCAGGTCGATGCGGTTGAAGCACGTGTGCGCGCGCGGACACATCCCCAGCGGCGGGATCCCCACGGGCATGAGCTGCAGACTGAACTGGTGCACGTATCCGCTCGCACTCGTCAGCGCCTTGAAGCCCTCGACGGGTACACGTGCCGATCCCGTCGCGAACTGCAGCAAGCGCGCTCTCTCTTCGTCGGAAAAGGCTGCGACGGCCTCCCAGAACCACTCAACCACCAGGATCTCCTGCTCGAGCACGGGGATGTTGTCATTATTGAAGTGCAGCACGTGTGTGTGTAGCTGCCAGTCCTTGACGTTCAGCACTGGAAGGCCCGAGAGGAAGAAGTCGAGCTCCTGGTAGTCAAACACGCTCAGCATGCTCTTGGGGATGATCTCGTAGAGTCCCGTGAGCATCGCTGCGAGCTGGTCCGAGACCGAGCCGAGCATGCGGTAGCGCAGCATGAGCGCCAGGTACTCCATCTTGTTCTCGTCCGTCACGTCGATCTCGCTCCCGTTCGGCTTGAGGTCCACTACCTCGCCGTCCGTGTTCTGGACACTGAAGGTCACGCAGATGCTGTCCACGTTGTCGTTGTCGCGGATCCACACGGCGCTGCGGTAGAGCTCTTCGTCCAGAAACTCGAGGTCAGAGAACGTGATCGGCACGCCCAGGAAGTGCTTGATCAGAGGCAGCGCCATGTTCGTTTCAAACACGAGCCCTTCCAGGATCGCCTTGCCGAACAGTCTTCCGGCAAAAGTGTAGTACTTGAGGTAATCCTCGTCATCCACGAGAGGCTTGTTGGGCGTCGCGTTGATCCAGTAGCTCATGTTCTCGGCGTGCGTGGTGCAGAAGAGCCCTAGCTCGGCGCTGAAGAGCTCCTTGCATACGATCCCAAACCACTCGCGCAGCACGCCGCCAGCATCCAGCGCCGGCTCGCCAATGAACGTGATGTTGATGTGCTCCTTGAGCTGCCTGGGCGTCAAGTACCCGCCGAGCGCGAGCACCGAGTCCTGCAGGATGTGCTCACGGCGTACGTTCACGCGATGCAGCGACTCCATGTACGGCACGGCCATGACTGCCACTTTCTTCAAGAGCCACTTCTTCTTCTCCCGGAAGGTCATGGACATGAGCCCTTCAAAGTCCAGGTCTGCTGGCTGCACCGTGTCTCTGCCATCATTCTCCTCGTCGTCACCATTGTTGCCTCTTTTAGCGTCAATCTTGACCGTTATGGCGTCGGTCTTGCGCCACGCCATCGCCCCCTCGTCGTCGAGCTCGGTGAAGAAACCCATGGTCGCCGCGTTCTTGCGGCGTAGCTGCTCGGCGACGGTGCCACGCAGCACATTCGCGTGCGGGTTCTTGGTCAGGAACGTGTTGTTACGCAGCTTGCCCAGGAACGAGTCGGCTTTCTTGAGCGTCGGCTGCGTCGTGCGCACCCACACGAACGCGCCATTGGGCAGCGACACGCGCTGCCAGAGCCTCCGTCGTTGAGCGCCGCGCTGCTTCTGGTTCAGCTGCATCTCGTTCAGGCGGCGGTATCGCAGCGCACGCTGGCGCACATCGGTCGCGAGCTCAATGCTGTCTATACTGGCACCCATGGTGGCCCCCGAGGAGCTCCTTAGCATCGGGATGTCGTTCGAGTTCAAGAACGCCGTGTCATTCAGGAACGATATGTTGTAGTTGCCGCCGCGCGTGGTCGAAAGCACTGTCAGGTTGTTCGCACTGTTGTTGTTGTTGAGCAGGCTGCTGTTGAGGTTGAGCAGCGAGGCGTCGACCGAGGCGCCGCAGAGGTCGCACTTGGCATGGTCCGGGTGGTTCAGGTGGATGCACACGATGCACTGCCACTCGCTCTTGCCGTCCTCGAGCACCGTGTCCGCGAGGTTCTCGCGCAGCAGCAGGTCGCGGCCGTCGATCATGTCGATGTTGTACCCATAGAGCATGTCGTCGTCGTGCTCGTCGTCGCGGCAGTGGCGCGCGCAGAGCACGATGAGGCAGAAGAGCACGAACACGGCGGCGGCCATGCAGCCGAGCATCACGTTGATGCGCGTGCCGTCGTCCATGCCTCGAGTCGACTACGACACGGCTGCGCCCTTTGCGTGGGGTGGTGCTGTTACTGCCTGTCGCCTAATGGAAGGTATGGATGCGCCAGAGTGAGATCGATCGATCGATCGCTCTTGGATTTGTTTCCTTCCTTTCTTCACGTTCCCATGTTTGTTTTCCACCAAGCGCGCAGTCGATCTGTGATGCGGACCCCGAACAAATTCAGACGGTCCTCTCGTATCGGCTATCTGTGTGCGTTGGCATTATAAGAAGGGGTTTCGAATATTGCAGTTTATCCGACGTTACAGAGATTGATTTTGATATATCTGGATATCAATGCATGTTAAGAAGGCCTTTCGATAGGCCATCTCAGCTGGTGCGAGTGCGATGAAGTGTTGCGCGGTTGTCTCTGATTCAAGTCGCACTTTCAGCCAATCGTGGCGCGACCTCTGGCAAATTCCCCACAGTACCGCCGACTCGAAAGCGTCCATCTGCCTTGATATCAGCTCCCAAAATAGCCATACTGAAATCGAGACAAGATGCTGCAAACGAGATTTGCGGGATGGTACCGGCACACTGTACCGGCACGAGCGGTTCTTTTTCTTTTCCAGCGTGAAGAAACGGCCCTGCTCAACAACATTCCGAATGCTGGCTGCCAGAAACAACAATCAGCGGCGGAGCTGTGTGTCAGTGAGACACAGTGCCGCGGGACGACTTCAGTTCTCCTGTTCACTTCCACGACGCGTATCAACCGCCTCATCCGGTCCATTTGCGCGCCTCAGCCCATCTCTGGGTGTGCTGCAGCTTGAACCTCATTACTCCGTCGACAGCAGGCAGCAAGCAACAAGCAGCTGGCTGTGCACGTCGTCACACCGCGCAGCTCAAGTCTCAAGTCGTCACGCTTGCTGTCTGTGTACAGCCGGTTGCACGAGGTCATCCGCGCCATTACGCAGCGCTCGCTTCACTTGATTCGACCAGCTGGAAGACAAGCGAACGACAGCAGAGAGAGCGCAGCCAACTGGTGCTGTACCTTCTCATCCACGCAGAGCTTCGCTGAAGAACGAAGAGCGAAGCCACCGAGCCCTGAACAACAAGGCTGCATTCCAGCTTCTGAATCGTGTTCAGCAAAGGTCGCCAGCCGCCATGAGTGTAGCAGTCAATCAGCAGTTCGCGCAACAGGTCGTGGAACTGATACAAGTAGGCGAACATGAGGTCACTCGCCAACCGTTCCTGCCGCCGAATATCGTCGTGCTTGTGCACGGCAACAACGGCGCGCCGTCGGACTTTGACGCGGTCGAGGCGGCGCTGCTGCGGAAGTTTGGACGTTCGCAGGTGCTGGTCATCAAGTCTGCGATGAACCACACGCAGACGTCGATGGGCGTCGAGGTCGGCGGCATGAAGCTCGCGCAGGAAGTGTACGACGAAGTGTTCAAGTACGAGCTGCACCCGGACGTCGACACGCACAAGTTCTCGATGATCAGCCACTCGCTGGGCGGGCTCTACTCGCGGTTCGCGATCGTACAGCTCGTCGACTCGCTTAGTCCACTCAACATCGAGTACGTGAGCTTTGCCACGATCTGCACGCCACACCTCGGCTCTCGACGGCCACGAGGCGACTCAAAGCTCAAGGTATGTTGTGCCTGTGTGCTCACTGGTTTAGCTCAATTGGCTGTATGTGTAGGTTGCATGAATGCTGTGGGAAAAGGTATCTGAGACTCGCTTTGTTTGCTTTGCGCCTGTAGAACGTGTGGCGTATGGGCGTGCACACTGTGCTCGCGTCCGGTACGATCTATGGCCAGACCGGCCTCGACCTTCTCGTGGAATGCAAGAAATCAGTCGTCGACGGCGAGCCGGACGACACGCCAGTGACTCCGCCGCTGCTCGAGTCCATGTGCAGTCCAGGTGTGTTGAGATGATGAACCACTGACCTTAGCAGCAAGAGTCTAGTACAAACACGGCACTAACACTCCCTTGCGTGCCGTGATTTCATGCAGATCTCCCGTTCTTCCACGCGCTCAAACAGTTCCGGTACGGGACGCTCGTGGCCATGACGGACGGCGACGTGGTGGTGCCGTACGCCTCGGCGTCGATCCGCAACTTCAATCCGTACCCGAGCAACTTCTTGACCGATCGGTTCGCAGACTGGCGGTGGCACGTGCACCACTCTGGGTTCACGAGCGGACCTGATGCGGCCGACAGAAGCGAGAGGCACGCCGAGTTTCTCAAGAAGCTGGACGCCAGGGTCGACAAGACGGTCGAGATCGAGCACTTTGATGTCGGGCTGGACGTGACGACAAGTCCGCGGTACCCCAGCATCGAAGGCTACGACGCCGACAACAAGCAGGAGGTCGAGTTCTCGTACTCGATGATCAGCAGCTTGCAGCAGGCGGTGCCGTGGCGCCGCATCGACGTCACGGTCGAACCTCTGGGCGTGAAAGGCAAGCTCCGACTGCACGACTGGCCGATCAACAAGATGCAGCCGCCGGGGTGCCGCGCGAACGAGTTCATCGATCTGCTCTGCGATATGGTTGGACACGATCACGAGATGGACACGCTGCCGGAATCGTCATCATCGGAAAGTGACGACAGAACTTCCACTGCGGATGAGGGCGCTGGCGACGAAGGGCCGCGCGGATCCTTCATTGGCAATGGGATCACCGGGATTAACCGCATGTTTGAGAGGTTTCAGAAACGCGCCGAGAGTAGATCCTCGGAAGACGGTCGTCTCTCGCCGTCGCAGTCCAGCGCTGACAGCTCCGGAGCTAACGAAGAGCCACGCAATTCGTTCATCGGGGCTGGGATGAGCCGCTTGATGGGGAATTTCAAGAAACAGGGTTCCTTCACCACGACAAACTCACCTGGAGCATCGCTGAGTGCGCAGCCATCGCCCAAAGCGAGTCCAACTGATGGAGAAAGCAACGAGCTGAAGGATTCGCCTGGCGCTGGCGGATTCAAGAATCGACTGCTCGAGCGCTTCCAGAAGAAAGTGGTCGTGACGGTGACGACGCCCGTGAACCAGCTCCAATCCACAACAACTGAGTCGGTCACGTCCACCTCTTCGTCGGTGGAGAGCACACCTCACGCGAGTCCATGATCCATATCGTAGAAATGTTTGTAAGTAATCAGAATCAACAGAACATCCAACTCACTTTTGTATACGCTTACCGCTCACAGGCAATACCGAGGATGGTTAGATCGCGGGTCGACTTAGAGCTGAGCACTTGTCCTTTCGCAATCTCACACGCTCTCATCCGGCCTCTTCGCTATTTGAATGGCATTAACCCACTTGGCTCGTTTCTCGCTTGCAAACTCGAATCCGACGTTGAGGCACTTCTCCGTCCCAACCTCGCACGCCAGCTGCAGAGCCACAGCCAACGGCACGTTGTTCGACAGCGCAGCCACACTCGCACCGATGAAGGTGTCTCCAGCTCCGATGGACTCGACGACGCGATCGAGACTCTTTGTCGTGATGCGCTGCACAGCAGACTTGGACTCGGAGTCGCCAAGACGCAAGAAGTAGACGCCATCAGCTCCCCACGGACAGATCGCAGCTTTCAGTTGCACTTCTGCGCTAAGCTGGCTTTCACTGAATTCCGCTTGCAGAAATGACGAGGCGTCCTGGTAGCCGAGGTTGTCGCGAATGTAGTCCTTTGAGGCGAACACGTAGTCTGCCGCCATTGCCAATCTAGATATTGCAGCACCAGCCATAACGACACACGCCATTGGTGTCAATTAGTCGCCAGCACCAAGACATCTACAGTATAGAAACCGTGAAGAACCAACATGCTAGTGCTCGAACGAACCTCTTTGCGAGCTTCCAGTCGTAGCGCAGCGCTTCAATCTCCACTGAGATCCTCGCGTTTCGCGATCGATCTCGGATGATCTGCATCATCTGGAGCACGGGCTCCATGTTCCGTCCTTCAAAGTGGAACCACAGAGGTTTCCCACTGTCTTCAGCATTGCTGGAGTCGTCATTGCCGCCAAAGAGCTTCTCGGTCGCGAGCTTGAAGTCTCCGACGCTGAGCTCCTCCAGGTCGCGCGAATGCACGATCGTGCGCGACCCGGTCGCCTTGCTCGCTAAGATGTACTAGCAGTGCAAAATAACACAGTAAGATTATAGCAGCGCACCATAGCGAGTTTACGAGCAATAATCAACGCAAATGAGAAGCGCGTGGTGGCTACGAAGTCTTGCATGACATACCGAGACGGGCATCGATCCTCTCGGCAAAATCGTGCTGGTGGAGCAGTCGACACGGAACTTCTCCAGCTCCGTGTGCGCGAAGTCAGCTTCACTGTCTTTCTCAAGATCCGTCGTCGTCCCCACCCAATGGCAAGCGCAGCCGAGTTGCGCCGCAACAACCTGCAAGCGCACGCGTAACAACAGCAACAAGATAGGAAGAGGCTACTGCAACGGAACTGTGACCACGCTCGCATCAACATATGCATAAGCAAGTGCCTCTTACCAGCGCATTCGCTACATTGCCACCTCTGACGAAGGAGTGAACATGATGGTACAGCATTACACGTACTGTACAATACCAGCAACTAGCGCGTTGCAACAACACAAGATGAGAGCAGCTTACCGGCATTTTCGGTGAGCGACCGAGCGTGTCTGTACAAAGCAAGCATGTGCATATACAGCATTCGAATCCGCTGTCACCGCACGATATCAGTGATTGCAGTCACAGAGAGCACGTTGGCCACGAACCTTGGCGTCCTCTGCTCTCGTTTGAACCAGACCCGATCCCAATACGTGGACACATACGAGAACCACGATGAGCCCACAGTTCACAACCCACACAGACGCACATCAAGTAGTAGCTGCCGCTGCTACACTGCTACAGCTCCCTGCACCTTTCGGGTACGCGGCGACCTCGTCGATCACGTCGATGGCGACGATGCCCACGCCCACGACCTCCATCTCGCCCGTGTTGTCGTCGAGTGTTCCGCTTTTCGCAGCTTCAACCAGCGGTATCCGAGTAAGTACGAAATGGTATCATTTCTTTGATCACCAATCCAGCACAGTGGGAAATCGACAAAGTGCGAATCGGCATCCCACTTCAACTTGCGCTCGTTCGTCACGCCCGTCGGTCGCCATATTTGGATTCCAATCAGCCCCGCACTTGGACAACAACCGCCACGCATTGCGAGCGACTGCCTGCCTCGCGGTCTTCGCTCTGACTCATCGTCTCGGTAGACGCCAGCCAGCCAGCCAGCAGCGCACAGACGGACGAGCGCGATGCGCGTGACCAACACGTCGCCGGCGTTCGTGCTCTGGTGGCTCGCGCTGCTCTTTCTGCACAGCGTCGCAGCCGCGTTCTTCGCATTCTGCGCGCTCTTCTACGCGCAGCTCAAAGGCACGTACCTGGACTCGTGTCTGCAGTACTACGGCATCGGCATGGCGGCCAAGTGGCACGCGACGATTGCGCTGCTGATGGGGCTCATCGCGCTCCCGCACGCGCTCATGGCCGGCAAGATGGTCAGCGCGTCGCTTTTCCACCGGTCACTCGTGTTCACGCTTGGCTCAGCGAACTCGCATCTAGCGGTCAAGACCAAGACAGGACTGCTCAAGAAACGACAGAGCTCACTGAACGCCACCGCTGCATCAGCTTCAAGCAGCCGACGCGTCGCGCCTTTCGAAATCTTCGCCGCCAGCTCAGCACGATTTGCACGCCGCGCTGTGCCAACATGGATGCAAAAGTGCTACCATTGCGTTCGAGACCGTCACGGCATCTTTGGCGTCGAAGGGCGGCACTTCCACGCGATCCTCTTTTGCCGCGAGCTCGTTGAGACGGCGCTGCAGAGCATCCAGGCGTACCGCATGAGTGCCTACGTGCCGCGCGTGTGGCTCAATCGTGTCTACGTGAGCATGATCGTGCTCAACTGCTGGATGATCCCGCTCGTTCACTGGGTGTACAGACACAACGAGGCGAAGAAGTGACTGGTGTGTCTTGTGGGCAACTGCGCACTGGACCTCGTGGGGTCGGTCGTGGTCCCGAGCGCGATCCTGGCATCGTACATTGGCTCCTACGACACGACGATGAAAGGATTCAAGACCATGCTCTGGTACGACGACGTCTGGCTCGAGCACGTCATTCACGAGTTCCAGCTGCTGCTCATGGTCTCCTGGCGCGTACTGGCGGCTCGACTGATGTTCTCGGTTGGCATGCTCATTGCAGTGAGCGACATCAAGGACCTTGTGGAAGTCTGCACCGCTGGGAATCAGATCCGACCAGTTCCGGCAACGGCGATCGCGAACGCGAAAAGTCCGATGAAGAAGACGTCGAGTAGCTCTATCGTGCACCGTGGCTCTCCAAAGGTTGGCGACACCACGCACGCGACCGGCATCCGACTCTGCGCAAGCTTTTTCGTCGTGCGGCCTCTCTGTTGACGACCTCCAAGTTCACTCACTGCGTCAGTCACATCCTGCATGGATTGCTCTGTGCGTGGGGACTAGTCATTCTCGTGCTCCACGTCTACGCGGAGTCGAGGTCCGAGATCGCCCATTGTCTCCTGCAGGTGCGTCCCTGGTGGCGCACGCAGCCTGCGTGCTCGCTTATGCTGCTCAACTGCTACACGTCGGGCGTCGCTGGCTGCGCAAGCGAGATTGAGAGGCAGTGGAGCATGGTGGACTGTGAGATGGTCGTACGTGTTCTCATTCGGCATTGCAGTGCACTCGAGATGCCGCCGATGCTGCAGCAATTTCCGAAGCTGAGCAGTCTGAAGGTGTACAACTCGACCATTGTTTCGTGGAGCGAGCTAGCGGCGATCACCAACGCTTTCCATCCGAACCTGGCGTCTCTCTTCTTCATTCGAGTCAATCTCACAAGTGGAGAGCTCCCAGTGGGGCTACTCTCGACCGATTTCCCAGCGAAGCTTGTCGATATCGAGTTCAGTGTGACGAATCTGCGGGTGCTACCTTCGGATCTCGACAGCAAGTGGCCAAAGTACGGCACATTGTACCTCGAGAAGTGTGTATTCACAGAGATTCCGGATGTGGCATTGAGGCTGCTGCCAGTGTTCCTTTCTTTTCAGGGAAACCCGATTCGCGAGATCCCAGCCGAAGTGCTGGCTGTCGAGTCGTTCTACTATCTGCACGTCGGCGACACCCTCGTGACGCAATTGCCCGAGAACGTGACGCTGCGAGCTGGCAGCGCTCCACTGTACATCGTCATCGCAGATACTCAAGCAGCACGTTTTCCATCCTGGATCGACGATCTCGAGTTTCGACTTGGACTTTTCGCGAGCGGATCACCTTTGTGCTTCCATGAGGACTCCAGCTCGCCTCCAGCCTACGAGCTCATCCTGAACGCGTCGAATACGAATGTGGAGATGCTTTGTGACCATTCAGGTGCAGATCCAGTCTTCCCAGTCTTCGACGAAGACCGGAGAAGCGGGCTTCGCTCATGACACTCAAGAAAAAGTCTTAACTTATTGAAAATAGTATATCGTACAGAAAGAATCCTATCTCTATCTGCTTGTTTGTTTGTGGTTCTCGTCAAAACTGAGAAGCGAAATAATTATCCTGTCGCTCCAAGAGCTCAGGCTTCGTCGCTGCTGGAGCCCGCCGCTCGCGAGTCCCGAAGAAGCTCTTCGAGGTCCACGTCGTCAAAAATCGCCGAGTCGTCGACCGAAGAGGCGTCCTGGTGGACACTCACTCGCTTCACCTTCTCTTCCTCGACAAAGCGACTCGCCTCTTCCTCCAGCATACTGTCGAGCGCGGCGTCGTCATCGTCGTCACTGCTGCTCATGGTCGCATCCGAAGCGGACGACGGCACTGCACCTGGGAGAGCGTCACGCTCTGCGACGCGCTGGCGCACCACGCGCGCTACTGGTGGCTCCGTGGTCGTCGGTGAGCGCGGTCGGCGCACACCCAGCAACCCGCGCATCATCTGCTCAAAGCCCGGCTCCTCTTCCGGTTGACTCCGCTCGTCGGCTTGATCAGACGCTCCGTTGCTGTTGTTGTTGTTGCTGTCTGAAGTGGTGGTAGAGGCTGGCTTGTTGGCTTCCTCCTGCTTCGGCAGCTGATACCGACATGTCGGACACACGTTGTGCTCGACGAGCCAGGGCATGCCGCAGTCCTTGTGGAACGCGTGGCCGCAGGGCAGTGACAGCACCTGGTCGTTCGTCTCGTACTCGCTCAGGCAGATCGCGCAGTCCGTGTACTTTTCCGACGCGCACGTCCCGCTGTTCCACGTCTTGAGCGGCAGCTTCTCCAGGAAGGTCTTGCTCGTCGGCGGCGGGCCGTGCTGTTCGCTCTGGCTGCGCATGAAGAGCTCGTGCACCGCGTGCATCATCGCTTCGTTCTCCATACCGGACCAGAAGTTGCCACTTCTGCTGCCTGTGGTTGCCGCTGGGAAGATCACTGGGACACCGCCATCGGCGATGGGGAAGCCCATGAGAGAGCTCATCAGGCGCTCGGGCGACGGCGTGAACTGCAGCTGGAGCCCGTCGCTAAGCTGCACGAAGACGGTCATCGGCGGCGGCACCAGGAACGCAGTGTAGCTGCGGGTTGTCGTGGGCGACGGGTCGCTGCTGCTGGCGTTGGGTCGCGCTGGCTGCTGTGGCGGTCGTGCTGGCAGCATGTCGGCTTGCTAGTCTTTCTCTCTATGGCTTGGTGCTGTTGGTGGTTGCTCAGGAGATTGCAGAATGGTCACCAGCAGCAGCAGCATGTCCGTGTTGGCGCCAACACCTTTGAATTCGACACAAGACACGCATCAACCTGAGAAAAGGCAGGGTTTCGAAAGGTCACTGATCGTTCTGATTGGTCAAAAATAGGCCGTTCTATTTCGAGACTTTTCGAGAAGAGCAACTTGATTGACAAGACTCGCACAAGACATATCGAGTGGGATAAGACACCCAGGCACCGACTGTCAGAGAAGAGAGCGACTGACCCGCCCGGAAGCGATCCACTTTGACGCGGCAGATGGCCCGCGAGCTTCACACACACTTTCGAGAGTCCAGTTGTGCTGCCAAGACGACCGACACTCGTATTCGTCAGGTGGCGGAGTCCCATCGCAAGATCGCCTCTGTGGATCAACGGATTTCTCTTGAAAAGAGGTGGCTGGAAGCGTTCGTGAGAGCTCGAGGACTGCTCTGAATACGGAATGCGCTTTGCGAAGAACCGCGTGGTGTTCTCGTGTGAGTGAGTGAGTGAGTGAGTGAGCGAGTGCGTGCGTGCGTGAGGGCAACGTTCAAGAAGCGGGACGAGAAGCCAGGAGATCGCCTGGTGCACGCGTGTTTCGTCTAGTAAGGTGAGTCATGCGTGAGCCACTTGGCGTCCAGACCCGACAGCAGCATTCACACCAACGAGCTTTCTCGAGGAGGTCGGTTGGTAACTCTATCAGAGCTCACGTTTGCGCGAGGGCGTGGTGCTGGAGCAGCTCGTTTGGAGTGCAGGTGGCCATTGCGCTCGGTGCGCGACGCGATCGGGCGACCCTGTGCTCCTTTTCCGACGCAATCAGCCCGTTCAGTCTGATCGCTGTCGCGGCAAAGTCATCTGCAACACCCAAGACCGCTCAATACGTTTGCTAGCACATACCATCCGCGAGTCGCCGCCATCAGGAGCTCGCACTACGAAGCTAGCGTTCTGCTTGTATGGACGAACCCAATGCTCGGCTGCCAGTGGAACAGTTCACCCGCCTGGCTCTCGGCTCTCAGCTCTTGGTTGAGCAGCTCACTCTGCTTTCAGGAGCGACATCCACGGCAGCCACATGTGCTCGACAGCCTCCGGAACCAACCCAGGTTGTGCACCTTAACCCGTATGCCGGAAATAAACCCAGTTGCGAAGGCAGAAAAGCAAAAGCGAAGTGATTTGCGACCCAAAACCCGACAGAGGATCTGTCTGGTCTGGTCCCACATTCGACCATCTGGGGCGCTCCACAATCGGCCACTGCTTCCTCACCACAAGAGGGGGCGGCTGGTCATATCTCGCTGCTGCTTTCCAGTAAGCAGTCGCTCCACAGGAAGAAGCACAACACCACCACACCACCACCTCCAGTTCCGCATGAGCTACCGCGCCGGCATGAACCCCAGCAGCGAGATCGTGAGCAAGTCGCAGGCGCTGCTCGTCAACGTGAGCGCGGCCAAGGGCCTCCAGGGCGTCCTGAAGTCCAACCTGGGTGCGTATTGCTGCTGCCTCTTGCCGTATCCACCCCACGAGCGATCTTTTCTTGGAGAGCTCTCGATGAAACGAGTATAATGCACGCAAGACGGCTAACGGAACGAATTGATACTTGCCTATATGGTGCAGGACCTCGCGGCACGCTCAAGATGCTGGTCGGCGGCGCCGGCCAGATCAAGCTCACCAAGGACGGCAACGTGCTGCTCCACGAGATGCAGATCCAGCACCCGACCGCGGCGCTGATCGCGCGTGCCGCCACCGCGCAGGACGACATCACGGTAAAGCATAGCGGCATTTACATGGTGTATGCCATCGGCTGTATGCATGGAGTGCATCCCTAACGTTTGCTTTTCTGTGGATGATTGCAGGGCGACGGCACCACGTCGACCGTGCTCTTCATCGGCGAGCTGCTCAAGCAGTCGGAGCGCTTCCTGGCGGACGGCTTGCACCCGCGCATCCTGTCCGAGGGCTTTGAGCTCGCGAAGGACGAGGTGCTGCGCGTGCTCGAGTCGCTCAAGGTCTCCAACAAGGACATTCTGAAGGACCGCGAGCTGCTCTGCTCGGTCGCGCGCACGTCGCTGCGCACCAAGCTCGACCAGAAGGCGAGTGAACTATCCAGCTATGGCACACGTTGAGCTGTTCTTATACTGACGTGTATGGTGGCAATGAATGATGAGCAGCTCGCCGACCAGTTGACGGAGATCGTCACGGACGCCGTGCTGACCATCGCGCAGCCTGGCCGCCCAGTGGACCTGCACATGATCGAGATCATGCACGTACGTCCATGCCATCCATAGAGACATCTATAACGAGTGCGTCATTGCTAACTGTGGCTTTGCAATGCGTACATACAATTCTACAGATGATGCACCAGAGCAGCAGCGACACGCGCCTGATCAAGGGCCTCGTGCTGGACCACGGCTCGCGCCACCCGGACATGCCGACGTCGCTCGAGAACTGTTTTATCATGACGTGCAACGTGTCGCTCGAGTACGAGAAGAGCGAGGTGAACTCGGGATTCTTCTACAACAGCGCCGAGCAGCGCGAGAAGATGGTCGAGGCCGAGCGCAAGTTCACGGACGACAAGGTCAAGCAGATCATCGAGCTCAAGCGCGAGGTGTGCACGGACGAGAACAAGAAGACGTTCGTGATCATCAACCAGAAGGGCATCGACCCGCTGTCGCTCGACATGCTCGCGAAGGAGGGCATCCTCGCGCTGCGTCGCGCCAAGCGCCGTAACATGGAGCGCCTCACGCTCGCGTGCGGCGGCATGCCGATCAACTCGACCGAGGACATGGACGAGTCCATGCTCGGGTACGCCGGCAAGGTCTACGAGCAGACGCTCGGCGAGGAGCGCTACACGTTCGTGGAGGACGTCAAGCACCCGCAGTCGTGCTCGATCCTGATCAAGGGCCCGAACGAGCACACGATCGCGCAGATCAAGGACGCGATCCGCGACGGCATCCGCGCCGTGAACAACGCGATCGAGGACCAGGGCGTCGTGCCCGGTGCCGCAGCCTTCGAGCTCGTGGCCCACGAGGCGCTCAACAAATACAAGGGCACGGTCAAGGGCCGCGCGAAGCTGGGCGTCCAGGCTTTCGCGGACGCGCTGCTCGTGATCCCCAAGGTGTTGGCCGAGAACTCGGGCCTGGACGTGCAGGACACGCTCATCGCGGTCCAGGAGGAGCACGCGAACTCGGGTGAAGCCGTGGGCATCGACCTCTTCACGGGCGAGCCGATGCTCCCAGCGCAGGAGGGCATCTGGGACAACTACCGCGTGAAGCGCCAGTTCATCCACCTGGCCACGACGCTCGCGTCGCAGCTGCTGCTCGTGGACGAGGTCATGCGCGCCGGCAAGCAGATGGGCGGCGGCGGCGGCATGCAGCCAGAAGAGTAAATCTAAAGGAAAGGAAAGTTCCTAGTCAGTCGTCATAGTATATTCGCTTTTCTTTCTTCTCACTTCTTCACGAGCATCATAAATAAGAGCCCAATCAGCCAAAGCCTCACACGATGAAGCACCATTGCATGGAGATGTACTGAAAGAAGGACAAGTGCGTGACGACATCATACACGCAGTATTGCTGCTGGGGGGTTGCTTGCATTTATTCGATTCAACGACTGCGCAGGAAGAGCAAGTAGAAGACCGTGATGTCGGTGATCGCCAGGCAGATAATGATAAACCACAGAAACACCTACGCAGATAGATACATTCACATAGCGAGCACATCGTGAGATCATTGCAAACGCAAGGTGCGAAGGTCAAACGGCGGATGACAAGGACAGTACCTTGCGGCGGTAGGACCGGTCCGCGATCTTCTGCAGCAGCGAGCGCACCTCGCCCGTGATGCTCGTGGTCTCGTGCACCATGCCCTTCATGTCCTGCAGCTGCGAGCGCTGCAGCTCCAGGTCCACGAGCACGTTGCGCGCCACCTCCTCCGACTCGTACATCGTCTTCTTCGACTGCTCGATCTTGTCCGACGTCCGCAGCAGCGCCTGCACGCTCTGTTTGACATCAAAGCAGCATCCATACGCCCATGCAACACCAGTCAGCTCATGAGCACAATAGACGGTATACGCACACACACACACACGAAGTGAGCGTGCATGGAGCATTGTCTTGCCTGGTCGGACGAGAACGTGCTGTAGTTGTTCATGTTTGGATTCACGTCGCCGCCGCCATAAGCCGTCGCCGCAGCAGACGTGGGGCTGCGGTTCTTGAGATTCCGGCCGTTCGCGTTGCTGCCACCACCACCACTGGTGTTCAGGTGCAGATCACGAAAGCTGCCCTCCATCTCGTACGCCTTTCTATTCTACTCTCTCTCTTTCTCTCTCTGGGATGACAAGCGGATGGACGGACACCTTCGTCTCGCGCTTCCTCGGATCTCGTCGCTTTTGAGCTCCACGAAAGTGGAAAAAAGGAATGAATCAGGATACCTCACATGGCGTAGGTCACACTAACTCCCACTAAAAAGAAGGTGAGCCACGTTGAGCGAGTCCACACACTCAACAAAGGTTTAAATTAGATGGTGTACCAAATCTCTTCGCCACACTACTTCGACATTCGCTGGCTCGCTTTGCTTTGCCTCTTGGCAGTCAAGCAAGGAAGAGGCAAGCAAGCACGATTCATGAGCTTCGGCAAGACCAACTACCGCACGGGCGGCACGCGCGGCGGCGCCAACCGTAAGTACAGCAGGCTGTTGTATCGATTACACTGTGCCTATCCCATTCGCGTGCACACTGGTGTGCTCATCTTCGTGTGTCGTCACGCATGTGCGTTGTTGTTTGCTGTCATGCCTGCAGAGTTCAAGTGGGACGATGTGAAGAACGACAAATACCGGGAGAACTACTTGGGCCACTCGGTGAACGCTCCCGTGGGGCGCTGGCAGAAGGGAAAAGATCTGACGTGGTACGCGAAGACGAGCAAGGAGCAGCGCGCGCTGGAGCTCAAGCAGGAGCTGCTGCTCGCCAAGCAGCGCGACGAGGACCTCATGAACCAGGCCTTGTGAGTCAACATGACACCCTCACTTTGGCAATCTATTGGTATGAAGGTGTGTAAGAGAGCTGACTTGCCTTCTGGATGCAAATGTGTAGGGGACTCGCGCCGCGTCGTCGTGAGGAGCCAACGGGGGAGCTGGACGCTTCGGAGATGAAGGAGCTGCTGAAGCGCGGCGAGTCGGAGCGCGATGGGCTCATGGCCGAGCGTATTGAAGGACTCGGCGCTGCACCAGTGACAGCCTCAGGAGTGGACACGGCTCCGAAGAAGACTTTAGCAGAGCGGTACAAGGAGCAGCTGGAGTCTGGAAAGCAGGACACGACGTTTGCGCTCCCAGGTACGATTTCCGTCAACGAGGCACACACTGCGAATGGCTCACGAAGCGAGACGAAAGAGGAGCGAAAAGCTCGGAAGGCGGCGAAGAAGCTCAAGCGCAAAGGGGAGAAGAAGGTCAAGAAAGAGCGCAAGCGAGAGCGCAAGGAACAGTCCAAGGCCACGTCTTCATCCCATCGCCACAGGCGCGACAGTGGCAGCGACAGCGAAGAGGAGAAACGGGGCCGTTCCCCGTCGGAGTCGCGAAGCCGATCTCGCTCGCCAGCTCCACGCAGAGAGCGACCGCGCGTGGCGTCTCGCTCGCCGTCACTAAAAAGAGACGGGAAGCTGTCGCGTCCACGATCGCGATCGGCGTCGAGAGAACGGGGACGAGTGAACAATGAGAGAGATCGGCACGAGGCGGTCCGACCGACTGCATCGCGCAGAGACAGAGACCGTAGCCACCGTTCTCGCTCGAACTCTCCGCGAAAGTCAACATCAGCATCCGACCGCAGACGCCATCGGTCGCGCTCGCGCTCACCCGTGAAGAGTGGCAGCAGATACAGACGACGCGAGTCGCGATCGCGATCCAATCGCCGCCGGTAGAACGAATGAGTCCCACCTGACCAGCCACAGTCAGAAAGCAACAACTCGGATGCTCGTGAAGACCAGCAATCTGAAGTCCAATGATGCTGATCCTTGGTGGAAGCGGGTGGATTGTATTTTGATCGGATCTAAATTGTTTGCATGAAGAAACCCATGTGCCTTTATTAGTTGCGTGTTTGTAGTAGTTGCTGTCTCCTGTCGTCTATGTGTATGAGGAATGCGCGTGCATGATGGCGTGTGTGCATGAGGGGCTCATGCATTCTTCTCTCTCTCTCTCCCTCTCCCTCTCTGCCTCCGTCACTTGGGCTTGGAGGACGTGTGCGCCTTCTTCTGTCGCCCGCAACGCTCCGAGTTGCCGTCCTTGAGCTCGTACGCCGGCAGATAGTAGCCCTCCTCCGCGCCATCTTCGCCTTCCTTCTGCCACAGCGCCGGGTTCTGCACCGTGTCGTAGATGTTGCCCAGCGACGTGTAGCTATTCGCAATACCGGGTGGGTAGACACAAGAGACAGCTCATGAGTCGATATGGCAAAGACAACAAGCCACCACACAAGGACACACATAATCGGCTTACCCGTGGTCGTAGAGGTGGCAGTACTCGAGCTGGCACTCGCGCAGGAAGCTCCAGACGTCCGCGTAGGTCCAGCGCAGGATCGGGTTCACGCGCAGGAACGCGGGCCAGCCGGGCGTGCTCGGAGAGTAGTGCTCCAGGTCCTCGGTGTGCGGGTCACCGCCGCGAACGCCCATGTAGATGCCCTTGATGTGCAGCTTCTCCAGGATGTCCTTGACGCCCTCGACGAACGAGCACTTGTACACGTGGCAGCTCAGCGAGAACTTTTGCACGCACACCTCGATGAAGTCGCGCACCTCGGGGAACTGGTCGTGCGAGTCAAAGTACATGACCGGCACACGCTTCACGAGCTGCTGCACGCGCGCCTCGAGCTCGTCCTCGCCCAGCAGGTCCGTGCTCACGAAGCTCTGGCGCGGCGACGTGACAGTCTTGGAGGCGCGCGTCGTCGCCTGCTCGTCCTCGTGGCGCTTCTGCTCGGCGAGCTGCGCCTGCTCGAGCACGCGCTTGGCGATCACGATGCGCAGCAGGTGCAGCACGACCGTCGAGTCCTTGCCGCCGTTGAAGCTGAAGCAGACGCCCTCGAGGTCGAAGATGTCGATCGCGCGGTGGATCACGTCCAGCGCCTTCTGCAGCCGCGCCTTCGTGGCCACGTCCGCCGCCGCGTAGAACGCATCGAAGCGCTGGATCGTCTCGCGGATGCCCGTGCTGTTGCCGCTGGTCGCCGTCATGCTGCTGCTGAGCGCTAATGGGTTGTCTGTCTGTCGATCTCGGAGGCGGCACTGCACGTGCTGATCTTCTTGCTTTCTGGCGAGTGCACTTCCAGCGGAACGAAGTGTGTGCGCACGTCAGCTTTTATTTTCACACGTCCCTGTAATTGGCTGAAACGGAGGACAAAGCTGATATCCAACCAGTGATACTTCGTTGTTTGGGCATAAATCCAAATAATAGGCTCTCCTGTATTTGACAAGTGGGCCGTTCTGGAAGCGCACAAAGCTGTCAACGCAGCAACAACGCAACGTGGCGCAACTATTTTTAGCCAGCGTGTGCGATCGCAGAGGCCAGAAGCACTTTGGCTGAATCGGAAGATGACCACGGACTGAATTAAGTGATCTGAAAACATTGGGACATTACATTCGGTCACGCAGAAGGATAAAGAGGGCGACACGGACACGGGTGGCTTCACGAAGGTCGACTAGGACCTCAGGGGCCTCTTCCAGACGGAAGACATTTAGACACAGAGCTTGTGGTCGTCGGCGTTTACCGCGGACTTTGGCGAGGATGCAGCTGGGGTCGGGGCTGGGCCGACGGCGTTCTGCACCGGGCTCTCGTCGTCGCCGTAGCCGTGGACAGCGCCAGGCACAGCGGCATCGCCGTTTGGCTTGGAGGCAGCTGGGGTCGGAGCTGGACCCTTGGCGGCACCAGCGGTGTTCGTGGCAGCTGGAGTTGGGGATGGGCCTTGTGCACCGCCAGTCGCAGCGGCAGGCGTCGACGGACCCTTGGCGCCTCCGGTTGAGGTGGTGGACGCTGGGGTCGGAGCTGGACCCTGCAAGCCTCCAGAAGGAGTGGTGGACGCTGGAGTCGCAGCAGGAGTCTGAGCTCCGCCTGATGGAGCAGCAGGCGTCGCTGTAGCCTTGGCACCTCCGGTCGAAGTGGTGGAGGCAGGAGTTGGGGATGGTCCCTTGTTGGAGTCGCCCTTTGGCGTCGTCGCCGCAGGGGTCGCCTGTGGAGCATTGTTGGAGCCCGTGTCCACTGGTGGGGACTGGGTCTGCGGCGTAGTCTTGGCTGGGGTAGGAGCTGGAGTCTGA
This sequence comes from Globisporangium polare, assembly GCA_023333845.1. NCBI lineage: Eukaryota > Oomycota > Peronosporomycetes > Pythiales > Pythiaceae > Globisporangium > Globisporangium polare. The sequence continues at coordinate 3 of JAASFQ010000314.1, read as the reverse complement.
GCT
>JAASFQ010000313.1:0-28971 GCA_023333845.1 Globisporangium polare | reverse complement strand
TTGCTCGCTTGGCGATGGCCACTGAAAGTCCGCCCGTGGCCTCGGTCGCCATGCACTTGAGCTGGTACGTCGACAGGTTCCAGATGCGCACGCTGCCGTCGACCGAGATCGTCGCGAACTCCTCGCTTGAGTCCCCAAAGGCGCAGCCCGTGACCGAGCCCAGGTGGCTGCTCGCGAGCTCAGTTGGCGCCAACGTATTGGCGACAATCGTGTACATCTTCCCCGCCGAAGTACCAGCAAACACCTGCGAGCCGTCAGGTGAGACCGAGAGGCTCGAGATTCCTCCCACGAGCTGCACTTGACCAACCAAGTTCCAGTCCGAGTCGCGACCCACGAGCTTCTTCATCACGCCATCACCAGCGCCAACGTACACGTACCCGGTGGCTCGACAGCAGGCGATGCTGTGTACCCCATTGCGTGAGACTGGGATTGCGTTGCGGTACACCTGTGCGTCGATGTTGAAGACCACGAGCTCGCCTGCCATGGTGCCCGCGAGCAAGTCGCTGCGCGAGTGGGTCATGGCCGCGCACAGGTAGCTCCTCGTGAGCCCGACGTTGGGCATGTTGAAGGACGAGACATCGAGCTTGTATTGCATGCAGCTGATGTCATAGGCGAGCTCGCCCAACAGCAATTGGCTCGAGTATGCAAAGGTCATGGCGTACTTGGGGCGCCGACATTTCTCCTCGACGTGGCCCCAGTTGAGGATCGTCACGGGCGTCGGGAACGACTTGGAGAGCACCACCTCGGATGTCTACACGTGAAGAGAGCAAGGTTACGAGCCATGAGAGAATGCCTAACAACGCCATACTAATGAGAAGGCTCATAGGAACAACGCACCCGCATATCCCAGATGATGACGCGACAGTCCTCCGAGGAGGCTGCGAGGAAGTGGTCGTCGGGCGAGAACGCCATCTGCAGCACGGGCCGCTGGAAGCCCAGTAGGCGGTAGAGCTCCTGATGGGCGCTGAGCTCCCAGACCACGACCGCTGCGCCTTGGTCCTGTTTGAATGGGTGCCAGCATCAGACAATGCCATTAGCCTTGGCATCATGAGTCAGAGACTGACGTATTCGTCTGTGTACCTGACGCCGCTTGGAGCAGACCTGCGCGGACGCCAATAGAGCGCCCGTGTTGGACATGGCGAGCACGTTGATCTCCTCGTCGTGACTGCGCAGGAGCTGCTGGTTGTGCGTCTCGTGCACGTTACCCACGACCACCGCGGCGCCCATGCTGTCCATCCAAACACCATACAGTCGCATAAATACTCTCACACGTCCTCACCCAACTCCACACCCACTGCATCTATCTACCAGGTGATGAAGCTCGCGGGGTCCCCCGGGTGCGCGTGGATCGTGCCCTTGCCCTTGCCCGTATAGCCACTCACGTGCTCCAGCTCGATGCTCACGGCCGCCGCCTGCTGCTCTTGTTGTTGTTGTTGGTAGAAGCCGTCTCTGCTGCTGAGGCCCTGGCGTTGGTTGCTACTGTAGCTGTCCATGGACGCCTGCTTGGTCGTGTAGCCATTGCCATTGCCGTAGCCAGAGGAGGCCGTGGCGCTCGGCGCGAAGAGGTCCGGGTCCACGCCTCTGCTCTGGCGCTGCATCACTAATGTGCGATTGAAGGCCATGGTGGCGTCTCTTCAACATCGGATGGTGGTTTGCGTGAAACGAAGGAGTTTGGTTTTCATAATAAAGTAAAAGGTGTTCAATCAGATTCCTTCTTGGAGAACAGCTTTTCGGGGCGGTTCGCAACTCGTGGCACGCGTCGGATGGCGGGTGACTGCGCCTTCGAGTGACACTTGATAGCCTGCGGAAATGAGTTTCCTGCAAAACGAGTGCTCGGAATCAAAGCCCTCGCCATTAACCCAGAGGCAGTCAATCTGTTCACTATCTACAAAAGAAACGAGGACGATAAAAACCCAAAGGAAATGGGTCAATACGCTTGTTTTCAAACCCGGAGAAACCACACACAAACAAAAAACACTTTTGACCCTTTTTCGTATTGTGAGAAAGGGGTCAAACCTCCGTTCCCCCGCCTGTCTGAAAACAACGGACTTTTGACACATTTTCGGAGCGATTTCGGTCCCTTTTCGCATCTTGGAGAGGGACTATGGGAGACGGAAACAGCTTATGAAAGGAAAAGCGGGTCGCAGATCACCTTGCCTTTTGTATAGTTGCCTTCATCCAGCTTTTTTCAATGAAAAGTAAAACGATTGGATTATTTTCGAACGAAGCTACAGCTCTCCAGCATCTCGCTCGAGCTCGCTCATTGTGGGGAACTGCCTCCCCCGGCTGTCAACAGCTCGTACCATGTCACGCCACAGGTTTCGGTCTGTGGTCAAGGTGGCGCGAGAGAGTGCCAGCCAAGCCAAAACGGTATCTCCAGATCGCTCATAAATTGTGAGTGACGCTTGACGAGTGAATACTCGCGTTATCATGCTGGAAACGTACGCGCCGCCAACCGTGTCGTTCACCAACGAGAAGAGGAACCTGGTGAGCGATTGTTGGTAGTCGTTCAAGTCTTGGTGTCCGGAGAGCACAGCCAACTTCGATCATCCGACGTACGAAAAGGTGCCCACCATGACCGAGCCCCCGCCGCTGTGACGGAAGTCTCTTTCTCCTTCCGGAGGTGCTGCCAACATTGACGGACCTCTCCCTGAATCGAGCACGTCAGGCGAGCAGCGACATGGTGCGGCTTTGGCTTCACATTGCGCTTCCCATACTTGGCATTGTCGTTGCGCTGGAGCTCACGGCGAGCAGAGACTGCGTCGAGAGCAGTGGAGCAATCTGTGACGCCAACTTCTTGTGCAAGATAGCTTGCCGGAAGAGAACGCGACGATCTCTCTCGGGGAGCTCGTGCGTCTCCCCCTTGCATTTCCTGGCTGCGTACCCGTCGGGGTTGCTCAAGAAGCCCCCCACGACGGTCTTCGAGCAGTCGACGGCGTTTGCGATCGATCGCAGAGACAACTTTCCTGGATATTGTCGTGGCGCCTCTTCTCCAAGTCATCTCGCTTGCGGTGGTTAATGTTCAAGCTCTCCGTGTTCCTGTGGAACCCACCACAGGACCAGTTCTAACTCCCGCTGAGGCGAATCTTGCAGTCAATAATATGCACCTACGTAAAGCGAATGCGAAGAGCGGTGTGGAAAGGGACGGACGCCACGAGCATCTACCTTGGTGTGCAGCATGTCGCTGAACTTGGACACTTTCATGGTGCCACCCCTCCAAGCGAGGTAGCTGGCTTAAGACAGCACATGGTGGGACTACGCGTTACCTGTGAGGACTCGAATCTTGACCTTCTCCTTCACCCCGACCAGCAAATCCGCAAGCTACAACACACACAGGTAAAGACAAAGTCAGCCAACCAGAGCATACCCACCCAAGCAGAACAGCGAGCCTCGATGCTCGCGAAGATGCAAACGTCGAGCGGCTTGATGGAGGTCGGGAGCTCGCGCGACGCCTCCTGCGCATACCATGCCGCTCTTCTCGTCTCGCTAACAACATCCCACCAATCAAATCGATCGGCGATATGGCTGATTGAGAAACGGTTCGAGATGCGATAGTGAAACAATCGGGTATCCCGCCGAACTCGGTTCCATCCGATTATATCAGCAAATGTAGTGGACACCATTTATGAACATCGTGATTGTTTTGAATGCTATTTTTGAGCGCTCTTAAATGCAATTTGTGTGTGTGTGGCAACATCAGCCTTTTTGTTGGGCGTCGAAAAAGGGGACTCCCTTTTCTTCTATTCTGAAAGGAAAACTACTTTGGGGAATTCCATTTCGGAGCAGTTGAAGGCAGTTTGTATGGATTTTGTGGACGCGAACGTAATTTATGTGGTCCACCGCCCGTAAGTAACGGAAGAAATGGAAAATCGCTGAGAAAAAGAACGAATCAACCAGACAGCGGATAGTGTACCACCCACTTGCTACAATTATACTCTCTACACACACAGAATGGACAGCCAAAACACCGACTAAACTGCCTTCATACCCGGCTATACATGCGGTTATACAGCATTCTGTGCACTTCATCAGGTGACCGCATCCACACCCGTCCGAAAGGCCCGAAGAAGCTGCCACGCAAACGTCGTTCCTTCTTTCCTTTTTTGTGGGGACGCTGCCGCTGCTGCCGACGTGACCGACGACCACCGCCGCAAGCGCAAGTTGCTCAAAGGGCCGCAATCTCCAACTCGATTGCTCGCTCGCCGATCCGCCGCCCGCATTCCCGCATATCCGCCGCCTGCTTGCTTCGCCTGCCTGCGTGTGTGTGCGTTTGTTTGTGTGGTTGTCTGTGTGTGGACCGTCCCTCCGCCACTGCCGTAGAGTCCGCGTGTGCCTCTCTGTCTCTTGCTGTCTGTCGACTCGCGCTGGATCTCAAAGAGCCCCCTCGCTCCGACTGACCGAACGCAAAGCAAGCAAGCAAGCACGCACGCAACAAACAAGCAAGCCAGCCAGCAAAACAAACAAACAAGCAAGCAAGCACTCTCTCTTGCGATCCGCGCGGACGGCCGCACACACAAGCCGAGCACTCGCACACATTCATCGAACGCCATCGTCACCGTCATGCTGCGCGCCAAGCACATGGGCTTCCGCAGCGTCAAGCGCGTGGAGGTCAAGGCCGAGACCACGACTCCCGGCGAGGTGCGCACCACGACGGACGCCAACGGCGCGCGCGTGAGCACGAGCCGCGGCCGCCGCACGCTGCCCAAGCTCGAGTTCTCGGTGGACGAGGACGGCGCGATCCTGCACGGGCCGCAGCGCGGCGCATTGCCGACCCCCGGTTTCTTCAGTAGTAGTGGGAATGGGAATGGCGGAGGCTTCAACGCCACGACCGCGGCCAACGACGCGCTGGCTGAAAGAGATCTGCTCTACCAGTCGGCGAGCTTCCAGGCGCTGCACATGCGCGACTTCCCGTCACCGCCCAGCCGCAGCAGCACTGGGAGTAACAACAACCAGCGCGAGATGAGCCACTTTTTCGACGAGAATGACGAGGACGCGATGGCAACGGGTGGCGCGAGCGCCAAGCGCCAGGCCGGGAGCCTGCCCGTGCCGCCCATGAAGGAGTGCGTGCTCAACGACACACGCGCGACGACCATGGCGATCAAGTACGACAACGGCGTGGGAAAGTTCGTCTGCGGCTCGTCGATTGAGCGCTTCTCGGGCCACACGGGCGTGTGCCGCGTGCTCGGCAGCAAGAAGTACCCGATCATCCCGCACAGTCTCCAGATCGGCGACCTGCTGCGCATCGGCTCAGTCGGGCTCGTGGTCTGCGAGCTGAACCGCACGGCAAGCGACGAGACGCAGGAGGCGCTCAGCGAAGACGAGTACGAGTTTCTCAAGGAGCACTACCTCAGTCTCCCGCTGCAGCAGACGTTCCACCCGACCGAGAGCCACAACAACCACCACAACAGCAATAACGGCGACGAGGAGGACGAAGACGACGACGACAGCAAGACAAACAGTCGACGCGGCGGGTTCCGCGCCGGCGAGACGTCCGACGAGGGCGAGTCCGAAGAAGACCGACGCGCCGGCGGCCGCTTGAACTCGGGTTCGCTGAACAGCGACGACCTCGAGACCATGCACGAGCGCTCGATCGGTGCGTCGGGCATGATTGGCAAGAAGTTCTGCTACATTTGCTACGACGGCGACGAAGAGCCCGAGGAGAACCCGCTCGTGGCGCCGTGTCACTGCAAGGGCGACACCAAGTACGTGCACCTGAATTGTCTCCAGCGCTGGAACAACAACCTGGACGCCGACGGTACGAACCCGAACCAGAAAGTGTGCGCCGTGACCAATACGGACGGCCTGGACGTGTGTACGATCTGCAAGGCGACATACTTGACGAGCGTCAAGCTCGAGGACGGCCGCGTTGTGTCGCTCCTGGCGCAGAAGCTGCCGCCACCGTACGTGACGTTCGCTGTTGTCACGCAGCACGAGACGCGGAATCGACAGACCGCGCTAACGAACACGCGATTCCAGCTGAGCTTTGCGAAGTAAGTTTGACGGTTGCTGTGGATATCGAACTGGCTAGTGCCTGGCTGCTTACTGACTGACATCTTGTGTGACTGCAGCATGCCGCGCAACCAGCAGTACCTGACGATCGGACGCTCAACGAACAACAACATGACGCTGCGCTACCGCACTGTCTCGCAGCTCCACGCGAAGATCAAATACCAGGACGTAAGTGCCACAGGCTTGCTTGTGTGCGGTTGCTTTTCGTCTCTGGAGCTCAATTCTAGCGTGTTGTGTGAATTATCGTGTTGAAAATGTGCAGGACAACTTCTTCCTGTTTGACGCATCGAGCTCGAATGGCACGATGCTGTTCCTGAGCAAACCGCTGGAGCTGGACTGGAATAAGACCGTGCACGTGAAGATCGGACGCACAATACTGACGCTCAAGTCCAAGAAGCGGTGGAAATGGTCGGGCGGCAACAGCGAGCAGAACGGAAACGAGCTAGAATACGGCTCCACGGTTGGCTCGCCCCCTCCAGTTGCTGCCTCGGGAGTGTTTGCATCGACGCCGACAAACCAGGCAATAAGCGCGAGCGCCACCAGTCCGCCGGCACACGCCCGCTCCAGCTCGAGCAACAGCCAAATCCGAGCGGCCCACCGGTCTTTCCCGAATCGGTTCGAGCCCAGTGGCTCGGGAGTTCTGAACGACCCAACCTCTGAGCTCGTGTCGTCCCCGTACTCGCTGCGTGATGTCCTTGGACGCTCATACCCGAGCGCTGGCTCACGACAGGGCTTCCACGAGTTGGAGGACCGCGATCTTCCGTCGCCACCAGCAGGACTGGGCAACCAGATCGAGTCGATGCGACTGAGCGACCTGGTGGAAGAAGAACCGATGCTTGCGACTGCTAACAATGCGAATCGACGGGAAGCCCAGGAACCGCTATTTCTAGCACACGACCGCCGCCATAATCTCCTTCGGACGGGCTCTTCTGGCCCGGTGCATTTCGACGTCGACGAGGAGCGCCATCTACAGCAGCAACAACAAGAAGCCACGCTGTTCGAGATCGCCGACTCGTTAGCAGACATCGATCTGGCGGCTTCAGGGCCAACGGGGGTTGGCACTCCGATTGTCGTGGACGGCGACAGCGCGGTCCACGGAAACAGAGACTAGCGAGCGACCAGACAGACTGACTGCGTGAAGCTCTCCCTTCGTTCCGCAAGGAACCCAAAACACTCTTCTTTCACTTTTACCCAGCGTGCCTTCACGCACCCGCCCGAAACTAATTCACTACCAATATATTTAACAAAACTCAGTACTTCTTCTTCATGGACGTTATGACCCTGAGACGCGAGTATGAGTCCTGTCAAGCTGCTTCATGCTAATGGGCGATTTGGATTGGAGTACAATTACGCTCGCTATCTACGGGTGGTTGCCCGTCCAGAGCTTGGTGGGCGCCGTGAGCTCGTGGCCCACGAGCTGCTTCCAGCTCTCGTGGGTCTGCTGGATCACCTCGACGGCGAACTCGCGCGACTGGGCCTCACCGTGGAACGCGAACTCGCTCGGGCGCTTGCCGTCTGGGATCTTGTAGTCGCGAAACCAGCGGTGGATCTGCGGCACGACGTCGTGCAGCTCCGTCTTGGCCAAGTCGCGCACGTCGTTGAGCACGGCGGCGAGCGGGTCGTTGACGTTGATGGCCACGACCTTCCAGTCCGTCTCGCCGTCGTCGATCATGCCCAGCACGCCCAGCACCTTGACTGAGTACACCTCGCCGACGCCCATGACCTGGCGGCCGATCTCCACCACGTCGATCGGGTCGTTATCGCCTCCGTACTTGGTGTTCTCGTCCACGTGGTTCGGGTCCTCCCATGTCTGCGGCAGGCAGCCGTAGTTCACGAGCGAGTCGAAGTGGTAGAAGCGCGGCTGGCCCTTCTTCATGTCCTGCTTGATCGGGTTGAACTCCTCTTCGCCGGCGATCTCCATCTTGGCCCGCGTGCTGCACGTATAGAAACACACACAAATACGATGAGCTCGTCGAGCGCAGTAGCTCCATGATAAGGGACTAAATGGACGCACCCGCGCGGAATCTCGTTGACAAAGTTGAAGATGTTGCCTGCGGGCTCGTGCGGGGAGGAGGCCGTGCCAGGCTGCGCGTAGAGCGGGATGTGGTGCCATGGGGACTGCTTGCGGCCCGCGCGGTCGAAGTAGAAGTAGCGGCACTCGGCCGTCTCCGGCTCGCCCACGCGGCGCAGCGTGTGCTGGATAGAGAGCAGAGCAATGCCAGCGTTAGCATTATGCGCGCACATTGCACAGCGATACACACGGTGCTCACAACTACAAGCCATTGGTCAACGCACGAGCGCGCGGAGCACGCGGCGGCTGCTGCTGCGCATGTTCACCATGCTGGCGAACGCCATCTTTGTCGAATGTCGAATGCCTCTGTCACCATCGTTGAATCTGAGCCACAGAGAAAGCACCAGAGCGCAGTTATGTACCTTTATATATCCCTGTAGCCATAGTAGGAGCTTTGTATGAAGATTTAAGCTATGCGTTTCCATAAACCTCTACATTCGCAGCACCTAATCAAAAAAGGGTGAAGAGCTTTCTATTGAGGAGTTTGCACATTCGCTCGCTCACACCAATTCAGGGAAGAACCTGCGTCAAATCATACCCCTATCAATCTCACCTCTCCCGCACTCCACATTCGAATTAGACAGGGAGAACGCCGCTCAACCCGCCAAATCCAAATGCCCCTTCCCGGCCAGAAATGCTGCAGTTCAAATTTTGAAACAACGGCAACGCACGAAGGAGCGAGAAGCGACGACAAGCAGGCGCCTCGCTGTACCCGCGGTGTGCCTCTGTACATTACGCCGCTCTCTCTCTGTATCGCCCAGGGCCACTTGACCGCCATGAGCCTCGTGAGCAGTGCTGCGCACCTGAACGCACCGTCGCTATTGGACACCACGATGGAGATCCACGACGACGACTACGCGTCCTACAACAGCAGCAGCAAATCCAAAGCGATGGCCACGCCCTCGCCGCGCACCGACTCGGAGAACAACCAGCTCGACCACGAAGACGAGGAAGATGCAGAAGAAGAAGAGGAGGAGGACGTGTTTGCGTTCGACGCGCCAGCGTACTACGATCTGAAGAACCCGGCGCTCGAGGCGCAGTACGTGAACAACGCGGACGGGTACTTCACTCCCGAGTACAAGCCGCGACGCAAGCCGTCATCGAGTGCGTTTATGCCGAGCAGCAGTAATGGCTCGCACTCTGGTAGTACTCGTGGAGCATCGAGCGCGGCGCCAGCAGTTCCGCAGCCGCCTGCGTCAGATCCAGCGATCATGAACACCCCTCACAAAGCGCATTCCTCGCAGTACGATAACACTGCGCAGGGGCTCACGACTCCCGCGTCTGGTCGCTACCAGCAGCGGCAGCGCGATAGCCAGCAGCGCGCACAAGCGATTGCATCAAGCACAGCGACACAGATGACGCAGTACCGAGAGCCGCAGAAAATGGACGCGGACGTCGATGACGATGAGCACATGAGCGACGATGACACTGAAGAAGCGCTCGCGATCGACACGAATGAAGACATGCACATTGACGAGCTCAACTCCAGTACCATGCAAGACACGGAGAGCCCCTCGACAAGCCGCCTGTACGACGACAAGGAAGAGAGCTTTGACGAAGTGTTTGCACAGTACGCGTCGTCGTCTACCTCGTCGCGACACTCGATGGCGCATCTGCTCCAAGAGCCTTCGTCGTACGACTACTCTCCGCACTCGTCGCGCGACTCGTCCCATGCCCCGCAATCATCATCAAGTGGAGCGCGGAACCAGGACGAAAGCATGGAGAGACCGCCACGCTCGATGGGCTATGTCCCGAGCGTCTCATCTAAGTTGCTGCAGCCAACGCAGGCGTTCTTGCGCCGCATCCACACGGAGAACGCCATCCGCGAACAGAGCATGATGGAGGGAGCTCCTCTTGAGGACAAGCCATTCCGACTCACAAAGCCAAAGAGCCCAACACTGCTCACCAGCCAGAAAGCCCAGCAGGCATATCGTGATCCGACGGACCCATCGCGCTTGAGCTATACCAGTCGCGAGCTGCTTAAGATTCAGGAGGAACGACTGCGTATTCAGATGGAGAAGATGAAGATCCGCGAGTTCCACGAGAGGACGAAAGCGCAGCGTCCACCTGTGAACGTGCACCAGAGATCAACGAAGCAGCTCACGATCCCAGTCTCGCCGTACCTGGAAGTCGGACACCGCACTCGGCGAATCAATCACAGCGACAGTGACGCAAGCGATGGGTCGAACAACAACGAGCAGCGAGACCGGCCGCAGACATTCATCCGGCCGGAGACGCTGATGTCGCGGGATTTCTCGCTGCCAGTCACGCAGCAGCACGTGCACCACGATTCCCACGGACTGACGGTGAGACGAATGTCTGGCGGTGTGGGTCTTTCACTTCCAGTCTAACTTGTAGGGTTGTTTGCTGTTGTTTCCCTTGCCACCATAGCAGAAACCCTCGTCGCCTCATTTGCACACTGCTGGCCGCGCATCTCGACGCCCTGCGCACCATGAAGAGATCCCAGAGCGACCAGCAGCTCCAGATTACTCCCAGATGAAGGTTGGCGGGCTGACTCAGGTAAGTCTTGTTTGCTTCTAGCCTTGCTTACTGTGTTCATGTGTTTACAAAACCTATCATTTCTTGCAGCCTGTCACGCCTCAACTCGAGACATCGCGACGCGCGCAGTCCCACCGCCGCCCAATTGATGTTGTGGATAAGGACGAGATCGAGTTGTCCAGAAAATTCCACGCCCAACCCGTCAACAGGAGTATTCTCGAGTCGAAGAAGGCGTCGCCAATGAAGCCAGCAAGACCGCCACTCACCCACCCTGTGTCGCCGAAGCTCACGACGACCTCACGCGGTGCATCTCGACAGAGTGCTGCTGAAAAAGCTGCAGCTGCGATTGCAGATCTGCAAAAGCGCCGGAAGGAGAGAGAACAACAGCGCCTGAAGCCGAAAGAGAATGCTCGACCACCTCCGGCAGCTCCTCGCGGTCCAACGATTCCAGAGACGCCTGACCTGAAGAGTATTCGACTCCACCGTCAATACCAGGAAAACCTTCGTCGTCGCATTGAAGCTGAAGAAGAAGAGATGAAGAAGCAGCGTGAATTCAAGGCACAACCGATTCGAATGACGACAGCGCCGCCAAAGTTTGAAGGATCATCGAAGCCTCTGACGGAGGTTGTGCCATTCTCGCTGCCTGGCGAGCGGTACCACCAGCGTGCTCGTGAGCGACTGGAGATAAAGAAACGTGAAGAGGAGGAGCGTCTTCAGGCACAGGGTCAGTTCAAGGCGATGCCAATGCCTGTGATTCACGATTCCAGCAACCAGGAAAATGGCGGACGAGCATTCCAAGTGAGGCCGAGTAGCAAGCCTTTGACTCGCTTTGAAGCGCCAGAACTCGCCTCCGACCGTCGCGCGGCCGAGCGAGCTGCTTTCGACGCTGCAGAGCGCGAGCGCCGCATTCGCGAAGAGGAGTACAAGCAGAAGGTGGAGGAAGAGGCGCGTCAGCGTCAAGAGGAGGAGCTCAAGGAGTTGCGTCGCGAGAAGCTCACGTTTCATGCACGTCCAGTTCCAGAGACCCGCATGTTTACCGTGAAGCCCAGCGACAAGCCGCTGACCGAGCCTCACAGCCCAGCCTTGCACTACCACCCTCCTCCTCGCAGCGCCCCCAGCTCGTCACGATAGATGGAGTGCGACAAGAGGACAACATGCAGCTCTGAATGATGGCGTGTGGGTGCGCAAGTATGCAAGCGAGGAAAGGTTGTCTCTACCAGCATGTACTCTACGAAACATAACCAGGAGATGTGATTTCCCTGCTGAGCAACCATTTTGTGATTGAAGAACAAAGCCAAGCCAAGTGAAACAGTTTGTGAGTTGCACTTTTTCTTATTGCTGACACCGGGACGTTCTCGCTTGCTTGCTTGTAGATGCGAAAGCAGCGTGTGGGGTCCAGGTGCAGATCAAGTTCTTCAAGGCGGACAAGACAAGGTGACTCTGCTCACAACCAGCATTGCTTATGATGAGAACCGTGCTTCTCGCCACACTCGCAGCGGTGTTGCCACGACATGCGCTCGCCCAAAACTTCATGGACGTGCTCGCAACGTTCGTGGACCTGGACGGAGCTGTGAACGCGACAACCACGATCTTCGAGCTCGCGCGCGAGGCGTTCGCTGAGGAGAAGCGAGCCGGCACGGAAGACTTCACGTTCGTGCCCGTGGACGACGCGTATCCGCTTGCAGAGAGCGAGTTTCAAGTGCTTCTGGATTTCCACGCAGCGTGCAGAACGTTGGAGTCCCAGGCGTTGCAGACCTGGTGCACGGGCAACGCGACGTACTTGGACGAGAACGAAAAGGAGAGCTCAGACAGCGTGCTGTGTCCTTCGGGTGTCGTCACGCACCCGTGCTCCGGACGCGTGCTGAAGGAAGACCGCGGCTCAAATGGGGCTGTCGATTTCTTCTGGCCCTGGGAGGGCGTCAAGTGCAACGCGTACACGGATCCGACCACCGTCACGCACATGTACGTACAAGCGTGGAGTGAGAACCAATTTCGGATGCTAAGGTGATGAACTGAGCTGATCCTATTATGTTGTAGCTATGTCCAAGACGATCGACTTCGGTGCCAGCTCAGCGACTTTGACTTCAGCTCCATGGTGTCGCTGCAGCAATTGTACGTGAGCTTTAGTGTGTGAATGCTAAGGTTCGCACTCCTATCATCGCTTCACTCTTTGGCGTGTAGGGATTTGTCGAAGAACGAGCTCTCAGGTCCATTCCCAGCCTGGCTGAGCGATATGCCGGCGCTGCGCTTTCTCAACCTGTCGGAGAACCAGCTGAGTGGCGTCATTCCACTCTCGTTCGCCGACAGCGAGGCCTTTGAAGTCGTGTACGTACACTGCTGCATACTGTGTTGGAACCCAAGGACACCAGTAAGCTAACTGAGTTTCATCGCTGGTTTGTGCTGTCAATTATCAGAGATCTGTCGGCGAACAAGCTCTCAGCACCGTCGCTGGGCTTCTTCTCGACATTTCAGAGACTGCGCTACCTGTATGTACTCTGGATTGAGTGCTAGGTCGACGACCATTTGAGAACATCCTGGCTTAACAGACCGACTTTGTGTGCCCAGGGACCTCTCACAGAACGGGTTTGCCGCTGAGCTTGCGCCAGGGCTCTTCCAGAGCGAGTCTCTCCACACCATGTACGTCAATGAACAACTTGTTTGGCAACCCACGATGGAGCCCGCCACACACTCACGCTTGAAGGTCGATCGTTGTTGCTCCTTAGAAACGTCAGCCACAACCGACTATATGGCCCACTCCCAGAGATCCCCCCTCCCAAGTACATCGTCTCCATGTACGTGTCCAGCAGCAGGCTGCTGACTGGTAGTGAATCTCAACGAGGTGCTGACGCTGTTTGCCTTCAGAGACGTCTCATTCAATGAGCTCACGGGCGAGCTGCCTCAAGATCTAGCAAATTTCGGACGTGAAGATCCGCGTGACCCGGATGAAGAGTCCAGTCTGCAAATATTGTACGTTTGCCTGGACTTAGACCTCAATCTGCTATGCGCATATGATCTGACCACAACACGTTCTGCTAATCGCTCAACAGTGTTGCCTCGCACAACGGCTTCAGCGGCTCGGTGCCCAACATCTCGAATCTCACTTCGCTGCAGCAGTTGTAAGTTCGGCGTGTGTCTATCTACTGTCATGGTTGTTGCTCTCATCCCCACCTGACTTACTTGTCACCACAACTTCCTTTCTATAGCGACGTTAGCCACAACCAACTAAACGGCACTCTCCTCACGGCGCGGTTTCCAAGGAGCATGTAAGATGTTTCATTCTGGCATTGTGTGCACCAGGATCAAGTAGCTCGCTAATCGTTGGCCTGTTACTGTGAAACTTGTAGAAGCACGCACTCGTTCCTGAGCAACCAGTTCAAGTGTCCGATCCCCGAGTTCCTCTCTCTGAGCAACCTCCTTACGTGTGAATGCAGCGCTATCCACCCATCTCCAAGCTCAAGTGATGACAATATTCTGGTGCAAGGCGCCGACGGATGTAGCTACTGCACCTCGGGCTTCTACTCCAACGCTTCGACCAGCCACGAGTGTCAAGTGTGCCCCACTGGGACGTTCTCAGTCTCGCTAGCATCCCCCGAGAAGAGCTCCAACAGCACCAACGAGTTATGCTCTCCGTGTGCACCAGGAACTTTCGGGAACGAGACGACGATGGAGCAGTGCCACGAATGTCCCAGTGGCTCCGTCACCAGCGACTTTGGCGGGACGCAGTGCGAGAAATGCTTCCCCGGGTACTTCGCGAATAGCACGGGGCTCAGCGAGTGTTCACCCTGTGCACCTGGGTCGTTCAGCGCCAAACACGGTCACGAAGTCTGTGAGCTGTGCGCTCCGGGATCCTACACTGCGGTCAAGGGCGAGGCCGAGTGCTTGCCATGTCCGATCGGCTCGTATCAGAACATCAGCGGCCGAACCGAGTGCCTCCTGTGCCCCGAGGGGTTTGTGGCTCCGTTCCCAGGCCACGCCGTCTGCGTCGCGTGTCCGCCGGGCAGTGTCTTCGACAGAGAAGCCCACACATGCAGGAAATGTCCACCGAACCAGTTCTCGAGCGCCAGTGCCCAGCTCCAGTGCCTCGAGTGTCCAGACGGGATGGCCGCCGACGGACCCGGGAATGCCGAGTGCTCTCTCAAGCCCAAAGCGGGCTTTGGAATCAGTCAGATAGCCTCAGGATCAGCTCAAGACGACATCACCAGTGCTCAGATCCAGGTTCGCTGTCCGCCAGGCTCGTATAACGACGGCGAGCGCTTGTCCTGCGGACTGTGTGCCCAGGGCACATTCACAGCCACCAGTGGCTCAATCAAGTGCCTCCCGTGTGCGAAAGGCAGCTTCTCAGGTCACAGAGGCGCCACGAGCTGTGAAGTCGCACCCATCGGGACGTTCACCGCCCACGAAGGAGCCTGGAAGCCGTCGCGCTGTCCGCCCAACCATTTCGCGTCCAAAACCGGGAGCTTAAGCTGTACCGAGTGTCCGTGGCCGTCGTTCAGCCTCGTTGGCGGCGGCTCCGAGTGCGCATTCGCTGGTCCAGGCGAGGTGTACGACTTTGTCGTGTGGCCGCGGCTGACGATGACGTTGGCTGGCGTGAGCTCCCAGGATTTCGCTGCTGAGGCAGAGACCGTCGCTGGGACTAATGCCGGTTCTATGGGAAAACTAGGAACCTCGTGGACCACGAGCCTCGCAGCTTATGGCGTCACGAATCTGCAGCTCCACTTGGTCACCATTGAGCCACAGACGCGCGAGGACGACCTCCTCTACATTGAGTTTGCGGTCGAGACGCAGCCCGCGACCCCACTGCCCAAGCGCCACAAGAGGAACAGCACGATGTTCCAGGCGCTCGCGAACAAGACAGCCGAGTTCCAGAAATTTGTGAAATCCACGCGTGCGGTGTTCACCAATGCGGTCGGGACGCTGGGCCACGACCTCAAGCAGCGGGCCAACGCCCGGATGCGGACCAATCAAAGCAGCAGTACCAACGGTACTGCGGATGCGGACGAGAGCAGCGGATTGGAGAAACTGGTGCAGCGGCCGGGCTTTCTCGAGTCGCTCGTGCGGCAGCTGCACCGCGACGGCGTGGCGGACGTCTCGTCTCGGCTCGTGATGCTGTCGGTGCTCACACAACGCCCGCTCAAGTCGTCTCGGGCCACAAAGTGTCCGCGTGGGACGTATTTTGTAACCCGAGAGGCCCCAGGAAGCGGCGAGTGTCTGTTGTGTCCGCTGGGGACGTACTCGGATGTCGAGGGCGCTCTGCAGTGCAAATTGTGTCCCAAGGCCACGTTTGCGGATGAAGAAGGGCTCGAGCAGTGTGACGAGTGTCCTGTACGCTCGGGCGCGAAAGAGGGCTCCAGCGAGTGCGTCCGGTGCTACTGGTTCACGTACGCGTGCGAGGGTTTCTGGGGCCAAGTGGCCCTGGCCGCGGCGCTTTGCGGGTGGTTCGGACTGAAAATGTGGCTGCGCTGCCGCAGAGGAGCGCTTGGGGACGCGCGCAGGCAGCAGCCGAACGAGCAGATGGCGCTGCTCGCGGCCGTGCGGTCGCATGGGCGGTCGTGTGCGAGTGTCCAGTACGAGTCCATGGCAAGTGCGCTTGGCTATGGCAGTTGGCTGGCTATTGCTTGTTGGGATACTGAGCTTGTGGATATGGTGGTGTACTGATTTGTGTGTAGGGCGAGGTGTCGGCGGACTCGATGTGGACAGCGCGCGGCGTTTGATTGCGGCATTGTGGACTGGTTGCAGACGAAGAGGCGTCTCACTCTCCTGCGGATTGTGGATTGAGGAGACCCGGCTGCGACTCTGGAAGATCCGGAACCTGTTTCGCTCGTCGTGTGTCGCAGATTTGACTGAAGTTGCAAATGCTGGTGCGCGATTCGCTGATAATTAAACTTTTGTGATTGTGACTGGTCGAAATGCGTTTGTTTCGGATTTGGCGTAAAAATTGGTGGCTGGCTGCTCGAGGGTGTCTGTCTTTGTTGCCTGACGGACGGAGGTCAATCAATCCTTCTGCAACGCGGCAGGCTCACAACGGTCGCGAGTTGCTTGACGCTCGATCGCCTGATGCCGCTGACAAAGTGCTGACCTGCGGTGCATCACGCGAAAGTGTCAGCCAAAAAGAACCCCTTCGGCGGATTGTTTGGATTTGGATCCAAAATGGCCGTCGACAAGGTCGACACGATTTGCGAGCAGGGGTACCTTGGATATCAGAAGTCGTGCTCGCGACGCCATTGCAAGGAGGCTCCGAATGGGACGATTCTGGTTCGTACACTGGTTTTGAGACTCACGGTACTGTGAGGTGGCAGAACGCCAGAACGTTCTTGCTGCCAGCTCATCCGCTTTGTTTGGGTGTGTCACGCGTCGTTTAGGTGAAATAGCCGCCTGTGATTGGCAGAAATGCGCCAGCGTGGGTCGACTTCCACTTTTGTCGCGGTCACGAATTGACTCAGCAAATTGCCTTTTTTAGCTTGCTGCTTTCTTTCGCCTTGTTTTGGATCGAGGGACTTGCTATTTTTGACTGCGCCTCCCAGACAACACACACACACCTTTTTATCACAACCGCGCGACAGCACATATTGCGCTTGTTGTCGGTGGTGTTGGACTTGCGTTGACAGATCGTCCGCCCACCAGCACAACCCGCTCGCTCGCTCGTTCCGTCCGTCCGCCCCCCTCGCTTGCGTGCGCGCGGCCTCGACCGAGCAAGAACAAGCACAACAGCACCACTCCCCCCTTGCGTCCGGCGATGTTAGCGCATGAGCAAGGAGCTGCGGCCGCTGGCAACTGGGGGAATTCGTTTGCGCGCGTGAGTTGTTTGTTTATGACTTGCTTGCTTGTTTGCTTGCGCGCAACTAAACAACTTGCTGTTCTTCTTCTTGTTGTGTGTCTTGTGTCTTCCAGGCCGACATGGACAGCGTGCCGCTCTTTGAGCGCGAGCACCGCCGCGACGGGCAGCTCGTGCAGCGGCTGCAGAGCGAACTCGCGGACGCCAAGCGCTTCGTGGAGGCGCAGGCGCGCCGCCAGAACGACCTCGAGTACGTGAATGAAGACCTCGAGCGCCGGCTCGAGCAGGAGGCGCTCGACCGCATCAAGCTCGACGCGCAGAAGGCCGAGGACGAACGGTGCGATTGCGTTGCGTTGCGTGCCTGTCATTTTTTTGATTGGATTTGTGTATCAGGTTTGGTATTTATAAGTCCAACGTGTGAAGATTCTGACTCTTTGTTGCGTATCAATTGTATCTGAATTGCCAATGCAGCCGCTGGAACCAGGAGCGTGCCCTGCTTGAGGAGCAGCGGAATCTCTGGGAGAAGCGCTGCGAGGAGGAGAGCCGCCGCAGGGCCGTGGTGGAGGAGCGCCTGCGCCGCGCCGAGAAGGAGCTCTACCGCATGCACCAGAAGAAGTACGACATCGAGAAGCAGGTGCGTCGCGAGGAGAACGAGAAGCGCGAGCACGAGGCGCACATCGTGCGCAGCCTCAAGCGCGACCAGCAGGAGCTCAGCGCCGCACGTGGCACTGGGAGTGCCAACGGCAGCCAGAGCCGCGCGAACCAGAACCCGAACTCGTATTTAAACATCGACCCGACGATGAACCCGAAGGACTCGAAGCCCGCGGCCGTGCGCACGCGGCAGGCACTCTCGTCCGCCATGGACTTCTTCGGCGTCTAGCGCTTTGCGAGCAGCTACGAGCCAGCCACAGAGCGAAGAGCTACGAGGCAATCAGCCAGCAGGTCAGCACGAAGACCAAGAGAGCAACAAGAGGAGAGAACGAGAGAGGACGACGATGGACACACAGGGACGCACAGCAGCAGCAATTTTTTTCTCTTATTGCGTGGAGCGCTTTTTTTATATTTTTCCCCCCATTCAAAACAACACCCTTTTTGTACCATACACACACACGCGCGCATGCGAATGGTTGAGTTGGTGTTGGCATTTTGTATGTTGCATGACGACAACACCACCTCTCCAACGCGCAGCTCCAATACCAGAACACGAACAAGAGCCAATCGAGCGGATCGCAACGGAGTGCTGTGATGGATGACTTGGCTGATGAGAGGGACAGCGGACGGACGGTGGGTACAGATTCCGCGAGCATCTCGCTGGCGACAGAGAGGCTTTCCGCCTTAGTTGGGAGTGACGTGCAAGCATCCCGCATCCATAATCAGCCACGCGAAAGAAAAGGAAGGATGGCCGCTCATGAAAAGACGCTCGCCTCTCATTGGCGTCAGAAGCGCAAGGTGAAACACTCGACCCCCATGCTCATTCATGGCCAAGGTGTTCGAGATCTTTTTTTCTTGTTCTGATACCTGGCAGGCATCCAATCGTCTCAAGTCGTTCGATTTCACCCAATGTCAGATCTTCAATCGCAAACGATCGTCTCTTATTTGTTGAAATTAGGCTACGCTGAGATTATTCGCCAATAGCCCTCTACTTCACAGAGAATCTGCCAATTTCGCAAAAATGCCAGATTTTCTGCGCACCACCATTGAACGCAAACAGCAAACAATCACCAAAGCAGCATGATGAGCGCAATGGACGAAGGCGCCTCGGCTCCAGCTGCGAAGGACGCAGCAGGACTGGACCTGGACGACGAGCTCAAGCAGCTGCTCAAGGAGCAGGAGGACTTCCTGAAGCAGAGCAAGCGTCCAGCAGCCAAGGTCACGCGCTTGGGCGGCCGCCCCGCCGCCAAACAAGCGTCTAACGAGGACAAGAAGAGCGCTGAAGGTGGCGACGATGAAGATGCAGCCGTCGCCGCCGGGCCGCAGATCCTCGGCAGCGTCGTGGAGCGCGACATCATCGACCTCAACATCCAGAACGTGAACGTCATGCCGCGCTCGCAGGCGACAGGCTTCCCAGCTGTGCAGCGCCGCGGCGAGAGTCTCTTTGGGAAGCGCCAGCGTCAGCCACTCTCAGGTGCTGCTTCTGCGACTATTAGTAAGCCGAGCCGATTCAGCGCCATGAAGAAGCAGCACGAGCAGCAGCACGCGCATATTGGGATTAAGGAGCGTGATGATGACGTGGCGCCATTGGACCCGGAGAGACAGGAGATCGACCGCACGAATACGGCGCGGCTGCAGGAGATGTCGCTGGACGAGATCCGCCAGGCGCAGCAGGAGCTGCTCGCGTCGCTCGACCCGAAGCTCGTCGAGAAGCTCATGAGCAAGAAGAAGACCAGCAACACTACTACTGCAAGCAAGACCAAGGCGCCATTGGCTGCGAAGCCTAGCAGCATCACTCGTGGTGGCGGTACTGGCGCCGGTGTCTCTGTGGGAAAGACGATCGTGAACCATGAAGAAGAAGATGATGACAGGGAAGAGAGGGTGGTCGTGAACCCATCACCGGCCGCGCCAATTTCGCCAGCTATCGACTTGGCCAAGATCCAGAGCGAGGACGAGCTGCACGAGCAGGCCAAGCTTCTGCCGCCCGAGGAGCGCGCCAAACACGAGTGGATGCAGTCAGTCCCAGCGACTGACGCCTCTGTCTCGGCGTCCAAGACCAAGAGCAATGCGACTGCGAAGAAGAGAAAGGCCAAGTTGCAAGCCACGACCGAGCGCTTCGACTTTAATGGCGAGTGCATTAGCGCACTTGACGATCACCAGCAGCAGCCGGCGCACTCGGGGCTCTTCCACCACGGCGACGAGCCTGACGCTGCGGGGTACACGATGGCGGAGCTGCTCCACTTGGCGCGAAGCACCGTGGCCAGTCAACGCGCGATGGCACTCACGACGATCACGAAGATCCTGCGCAAGCGCGCTAAGTGTGTTGAAACGCAGAGCGACCTAAGCAAAGTGTTTCCGCGTGTGTTGCCGAACGACCTGCCGATCACGATGCGCATCGGCCTCGACGACCAGAACTACACGGCGTTGAGTGCGGCCATCGGTGCGCTGCACGCTTTCCTGGTCCCAAATTCATCGTCTCAGGCGTCCAGTGATAGCAACTTTGAAGGCGCCTATGGGGCTGTGGTCACGCCGCCGCGTATCCACTTGCACCAGAACATTAAGGACGAGCAGGAACAGCGTCACGAAGGTGCGCTAACAGCCGCGACGATGACGCCGAGCACGGCCACACACTTGGCGTTCGAGACCCCGCAGACCGAAGAGGTCGTGTATATTGACACGAGCGAGTCCGAGGAAGACAGCAGCGCGATCTCGGACGAGGAGCTCACGTTCTTGGACCCTGTCCAGGGGTTTCTCAACATGGACATTGGGACGCGACTGCGGTACATCCTCGAGTCGATCCAGCTGCCGGACCAAAGCGCGACCGAGATGATGCTCGACATCCTCATTCAGATCGCCAACCATTCCCCAAAAGCCGCCAAGGACATCGGCACGAACGCGAAGCTCATGAAGGCGATCCAGCGCAAGTTCATCGAGAATGAGGACGTGCTGACGCTTCAGGAGGAGAACGAGACGGCGCTGCGACTGACGGTGAAGGCGCTCGTGCTCGTGCGCGCACTCTGCCAGGGCTCGCGGGCCACCGCGGCGTTCCTGATCGGCAACGGCGTGATCCAGAGCACCAAGGGCTTCCTCGCGATCCAGGGCAGCGGCCGCTCGTCCTCGTCGCTGTACTTTGAGATCCAGCGCGAGAGTCTGCGCATCTGGCGCGTGCTGCTCAACTACGGACTGGATTTCCACTGCTTCGCGTACTTGTTCCCGATCCTGTGCGGCTTCCGCGGCGCCGACCTCGTTCGCCCGACTGCTGAAGAGAAGAAGAACGACGAGGCTGCTGGAAATGGTCATGCTGTATCGACTTCTGGACGACCAGCGAGCGTGACGGGTGCACTCTTTGCCGCCCTGGAAGCGTTCTGTGGACTTGAGACGGTGCACGAAGCGCAGCACTACTTCAACCAGCTGGGCTTCTTCATGAGCCAGGCCCGCGATGAGATTCTGATGCGCATGAAGAGTGCCGGGGGTGAGGATGCTAATGCCACAGCACTCGCTACTGCGCTCCGCTTCCTCAGTGCGACGGCATCACTCGTGCAGAAATTCCACTTGGACAGCAGCATCTTGACGCAAGTCTTCCAGGCTCTTCACCAGACGAAGTCGTGGGGCTCTTGGAACGCTGAGGTACTGAGCGCAGCGGTGCGCTTCCACGCGCAAGTGATCGCAAACGGCTTGCTGAGCGACGACCTCGATGAAGATGAGGCCACGACGCAGTTCCTCCAGCTTGTGAAGCCGCATTTGCAACAGAGCATCGCCAAGAGCTTGGATACGCAGACGGCAGTAAAGCTAAGCATCCACGAAGTCTCGTTGGTTTGCGGCCTGCTGACGGCCGCAGGCGATCTCATTGTGCGCACAAAGGACCTGTACGACGACGTGTTCGTCGCGACGATGTACGCCTTCGGCTTGACACTCATGGAGAAGTTTGTGAGCGGCCTGGAGTACTGGCTCAGCGAGCTGCTGGTCAAGTTGCTGTTCCAGCCCGTGGTTCTGCAGCGCATCGGGTTCTTTAATGGCATGGATGCCTCGGTGATGAGCCGCGTACTCATTCCGATCTACCAGGCGCTGGTGAACACGTCACCCGAGCAAGAAGCGCACTCGCGCCGCAACTTTGAGGCGAAGTGCTCGTCTCCAGGTGATAAGACTTCCTGCCAGCTGCGTGTTCCGCAGTACGAGGACGAGTACGTGGGCTCGAACCTGCCGCTGCCTGGGTTCTGGATGTTCTGTCCGTTCTCGCGCATGGAGTTTGCTTCCCAGGTAGGCGACGCAAAGCAGAAGAAGCCTACGAGCGGCCCCACGCGCGCTGAGAGCGACGAAATGAAGCTGATTGTGAGCGCCACGTGTCGCTACCTGTACCAACTGGAGACCGCAACGACGAAACAGAGCTTAGCATCGTCAGCGTCAGCATGGAAGAATGTGAGCGTGACGTACCAGAGCGAGATGCGCGCGGAAGACAAGCTCTTCCACCTGCTGCACGTGTTCTTTGCTGGTGGCGAGGTGCTCTTTGACGAGCACGTGGACATGGCGCTGCGTCAGTTCCTGCCGAACTTCGCTGTGTCCGTGCTCACGTCCAAGTCCAGTCCGACACTGTTGTACGACGGCATTCTGCGCAACCTGCGCCGGTTCCAGCACTTGGACCCTAACTTCAATGCAAGTGCGAGCGCCGATGTCTCGTTCTCGACCGATGAGCAGCTCGTGATGACGTTTGTCGAGAAGCTTGTCGCGGACTTCACGTCGCTCTCGTACGGAAACGTGCACTTTGCGCGCTGCGTGACGCTGCTGGTCGCGAGCGACTTTCCCATCGCGCTGCGCAAGTGGGTCTGGAAGGAGCTCCAGGACTGCAGACTGCTCCACGTGCTGCAGCCTTTTGACGACCAGGCTGCACACGCCACGTTCGTACGCTGCACGACGGGCATCGGGGGCGAAGTGAAGAAGATCCACGATGAGCAACTGCTGCAGCTGATGAAGCAGGCGCTCTGTCAGCAGCAGATCAGTCTCGAGAAGGGTGCGTTTGCCTACAAGATCGCAGTGCACCACGTCACAGTGTACCTCTTTGGTGACGCGAAGATGAGTTTCTCGCGACAGCTACTGGCTCAGGACCTGGTCACGGACGCGTTGCCACAGGTCTGGCGCCACTTGCTGAGCTATGACTTCGCTGCTGCCAATGATAGTGACACCTGGGCGTTCGCGTCCAAACAGACGATCAATTCTGAGCGCGTAGAGCGCATGGAGACCCTGGCGGGACTGTCTTCGGACCAGATCGCAGCATTCCATGCTAAAATCGCGGAGTAGCTGGGATAATAAACACGTTGTTGGACCGTTCATCGCTAGGTTTGCATTACTTTGTCACCTGTGTTAGCGAAATGCGCTTCTTCTTCTTCTTGCTGTTGTCTGCTGCCGCGGCTTCAGTTGTCTTCCGCTTCCCGTTTGTATCCGCATCGGGGGGCTGGATCTTGACGTACTTGAAGTAGAGCAGTGGCCGAATCGTGTCTGACGTCGACGAGTTCGCGAGGCCGCGATGCCACACGCGATAGTCCATGATGACGGGCGTGCCAGCGGACACCAAGTGCGTCACGCTCTCCAAGTGCGCGTAGTGCTCAAACGCCGAGCCGTCCCCACGGATGTGCGACGTCTTCTTCATCTCCGTGCCGCCAACACTTTCGCTCAGGTCTACGAGTGGGACAAACACGCTCAGCCGATCCGCTAACACACACAGCACAACTCGGTCAGTACTGGTTTCCGTACAAAACACATCCACATGTGTTGTTACCTTTCTCATGCTGTGTGAGGTTGCGGTGCACGCCATCGAGGTGCCAGTTCTGGTCTTCGTCTCCTGGACGCGACACCACACAGCCGACGTACTCGAGTCGATAGTTCACTCGCGAGCTGTCTTCACCAGCCTTATCACCAACGTCAGTATTGAAGATCTCCTTGACGAGGCTCTGCCAGCAGCACGCCATCTCCTGGAACGGCGCCGTATCGATGGTCGGCGCTTCTGTCGCCTTGGTGCTTGCATCTCTTTCGCCACCACTCGCATCAGCAGCAGCCAACACATGCACGGCTGCCTTCTGAAAGGTCATGGCGCTGACCTGCATATCGACACGCCCGCCTTGACGCACGTAGAAGCCCGCGAGCACCTCGGCGTTCTTGAGCAGCGTCAGGTCGATCTGCTTCTCGCGCGCGGTGCGCAAGTGCGCCTCGTGCAAGCGCAGCACCGCCTCACGCACGCGCGTGACGAGCGCATCACGAGGCTTCAGGTGAGACGAGTGCTTATCAGTGAGCGCTACGAAGCCCGTGTCGTGGAGCTCTTGCGCCAGCGCGGTGATAATGACGCCGTCGCCGCTCTCGTCCACGCTCATCTTCCGCCCCGCGCAAAAATGCAAGAAAAGCGGAAATGGCGACTGAGATAGCCAATGACCCTTTATAAAACCTGGATATGAGGATTTGAATACGAATCGTGCAGTCTATTTTCGCTCAATAGGTGCGCGATAATCACTTTATATAGGGTACCTACTATCCGAGGTAGGTTCGACTCAAAAACAAACACTCGGACTGCAACTCAGCAACACTGGTAGTTGTCTTCGTCGTGGAGCGAGAGCGAGGACGACGACGAGAACGTGGACAGCAGCGTCCGTGTGGACGGGATGCCGCCCACGTGGAAGCCTCCACCGCCTGCGGTCGTTGTGGTCGTGTAGCTGCTGTCGGAGCGTGAGCTGAGCCCCGTCGTGGCCACCGACTGCGCGTACTCACTGCCGCCGAAGCCGCCGTCGCTGAAGCCGTTCTGGACAACTTCCATGTGGTTGTCCATGAGGCTGCTGCTGTAGCCGCTGCCGCGACCGTAGCGCGACGGGAAGAGCTGGTGGAGGATATCGACGCCGAGGAACTTGCCCACGACGGACGCGAAGAGCTTCTTGCCGCGCTCACAGCCGGGCCAGTCGACCAGCAGAAGAGTGCACGCGCCGAGGAACGCCTCGAGCTGGAATGACCGCAGCCGCACGTCGTCTGCGGTCGTCGTGAAGAGCTGCCGCCGCGGGAAAGCGAGCGCCTTGAGCGACTTGCGCACGCGCCGGCAGGCACGGCAGCCGCGCGTGGCGCTCGTGAACGGGAGCTCGTTCCACGTCGCGGCGAGCGAGGCAAGCTTGCTGTCGTTGCCGCTGGTGTTGTACTGCTGGTAGTGCGTGTGGCAGCAGCGCTTGGTGACCTTGAGTAAGCGCCTGCGCAGCTGGTGGAAGCTCTGGAAGCGCTGGATGCAGCGCGTGCGCAGCTGCAGTTCCGGGATAGAGATCTCCATCGCGTACCGAATATGCCGACACTCGGACGGACCGTTGACCACATACAGCCCAGCGAAGCGCACGCTCTTGTGCTCGAGCTCGTACTCGAATGGGGTTCCAAGGTTGCCGCCGAGCTGGAGCACGGCCGCGGGCGTGAGCAGTGCCTGCTCTTCCTGGGCGATCTTGTGCGCGATCGCGGCGGCGCGATCCAGGTTGTACGACTGAGGCGTGGACCAGCTCTCCGTGGGGTCCTCCTCCATGTCCTCAGGACTCGGTCGAGCGGGGGACGAGCAAGCGATGGTATCAATTCGGCGCTGCATGTCGACGACGGTTTCGTTGGACTTGCGGGCAGTGGCAATGAAATGCGAATATGAGGTCGGCGGCACCGGCACTCGAGCTGGGGCTGGACTCGCAGGCGGTGTGATCGTGAAGCTGAACGGGACCATGACCATGACGAAGACCGACGATCAGCGGGTGGCAGAGAGCAACGGAAGGTGGGTGGCTGCTTCGCACGCTCGTAGTGTCACTGTCTCTCTGATGAAAGTGCCGCTGTTGCGATGGTGCGGGAGACACGCCCGCCCGATGGGATCGAGCCGATCTGCTGTTCGTGCGGGTGTGAGTGTGTGTGTGTGCCAGCTGCTGGACCAATTCGCGAATGAACGAGCTCAAACAAGAAAAAGCGCTGAAGAGACGCGCTGCTGCTGCTGCTGGGAACAGGTGGGGAAAAGCCACATGGAGAAGGAGCGAACCGGATCCCAGCAACGGTTCACTTCCAAAGAATTCAATCATTCAAGCTGCACTGGAGCCATGCAGAGAGATACTGTACGAGCTCTTGCCAGCTGCTCAAAGCACACGACAAACTTCCAGCGAGCGCGTGCGGGCGTCGCGTCTTGTTCGCGGGTCTGACTCAAGCGCGGAAAGCTGCGTCGCCCACGAAATGATGGGTTCAAAAGCCATCAAGGGGTCCGATATGTGTATCTATCACATGCGACGCCCGCGTGAGTTCTGTGTGTGTCTGAAAGGATGTCAAGGATTTGCTTGCTTCTTGCTGCAGGCAGGAACCACCACGTTATCGATACAAGCCCCACAGTCAACACCAACAGCGAGTGGTGCGTGAACAAGCGCAATCCGCCCACTCCTTCCTTCTGCATTTTCGCTTTTGTATCCAGTTGGTGGAAGTTCAGTGCGCTCACTTTTAGCATGCAAGTGCAGCAGCACCCGTTACGAGCCATTCCCCAGAAGGAAATCGGACATGCAAGCCATCGCTATATCAGCAATACTTCTGCTGCTGCCATACTGCAGGAGGACCCTTCACTACACAACGCCGCTCTCCAGGACGCAGAACGCGCTGCTGCTTGTGGCTGACGAAGAGTCGAGCGAGGCGCGGCAGCCGAGCGGGATCGTGGCCATGGGGTTCGTGTGGCCCACGTCCACGCCGTAGAGGATCGGGAACGTCGTGCCGCGCGTGTGGTACGCGATGAGCCGCTGGAGCTCGGCCACCTGCGGCGCACTGTACGCGAACGCTCGTCCGACCACGAGGCCGCGGATCTTCTTGAACGTGCCGTCCGCACGAAGCGCGCCCAGCACCATGTTGACGTCGTTGAGCGACATGCCCTGGTCGAAGGCGTGGCCTTCCGGTGTCTCGAGAAGCAGGATCGCGTCGGTCAGGTCGGCCATGAACTTCGTGCCGCGCACGTTGAGCAGCTCCGGTAGACAGCCGCCGAGGATGACGCCGGACGCGCGACCTTCACGCATCCACACGTAGCCCTCGTTTGGCTTCATCTTGTCTTGGTGCGTGACGTCGGCCTTGGTGATCCAGTTGGCCGTCTTGTCGTCCGTCCACTCGAGCGACGGCTGGATGCTGCCAATCGGCTCGGTCGCGCGCACAGCCTTGAAGAAGTGCTCCATCGTGTACGAGAGCGGCGTTGGGAACTCGCCGAACTGGCAGACCGCACTTGGGCCGTAGAACGTGCACAGCTGCGTCTGGGTGTAGAGTGCCAGGTGCAGCGTCGTGATGTTTGAGTAGCCCGAGAAGATCTTGGGGTTGGCGCGGATCACGTCAAAGTCCAGGTACTCGAGCAGCTCGTGGGACGTGAAGCCGCCGATGGTGCAGAGAATCGCTTTCACCTGCGGGTCCCTGAACGCGTCCATGAGCTCCTGGGCGCGCGTCTGTGGGTCCGCTGAGCTGTAGAACTCCAGGGGCGAAGCTGATGCGTCGCGCGTCTCTTGATCAATGCTCTCATCTTGTAACAGGAGCTGCAGGTTCTGCTGCGGCGTTCGCATGACGGACGGGTAGACCTTGACTTTGAAGCCGTAGCTCTCGAGCTCTTGCGCTGCTCGCTCTACTCGATGGGGGACGATCGACGCGAGGCCGCTGGCGGGCGCGATGAACGCGATCGTGTCGCCCGGTCGCAGCGCTGGTGGACGGTGGAGAGTGGCGGTGGTGCTTGGCGGCATCGTGGACGATTGGTGAATGGCTGCTTGCCTGCTGAAGTGTGCGTGCGTGTGTGACTTGGGGAGCTCTGCACTGACAAGAGTAGCAGTTCACGGTCCTGGTCCTGAGTTGCACGGACCAGATGAACGTTCTTGTGAGCAAGCTTGGCTTGGACATTCACTCGGCCAATGTTGGACGTTCATTCCGAATGATGACTCACTCGCGGTCGCACGGTGTCGAAAAATACATGAAGTGCGCACTCTTTTTGAGACTGCACCCCACCTCAGCAACCAGCTCGGATCAAAGTGTTCTGATCCCTCTCTCTATGAGCGCGCGGCTTGAGAAGGTTGGTTGTGGCAATGAACCGCATACGCGTGCTGTGAAAGGCTGGGAGCGACGGTGTGTCATTCTTGGGTTCGTAGAATCAACGTGTGTTAGGAACCTTCACGACCACCTCGAACACTTGTGCAAGCCACTGGAGTCGGTGTCTTGAGCAAGCCCTCGCTAGAAGTCTGCTAGCAAACGTTGGATCGCCGCGATGAAGTACACTAGCGAGAAGATGCGGTTCAAGCTTAAAGAAACAACAGCGTTCGTGTATTTTCATTCGCTGAGCTATTCGTACGAGAGGCCACGCGTGCATCGCTTAGAGACTCATGCGGAGGTGATTTGGTTCACCTCCGCCCACTCGGAACGAGCTAGAAACTGGACATCCGAGGCACTCGATCTCTCTCACACACGGATGGGGTGCGCTTGACTTGAGTACAGCGACGGCTTGGACCTGCGTGGCTTAGATGCAGCACTTCTCAGCTGGAATCTGGTTGGTCTCGTCCACCGCATTCATCGTGGGGACGTCAGCGACGGCCTCGGTCGCGTGTGCGGCGCCGGTGGCGGCTATGAGGAGAGCGGCAGCGAGGTAGAAGAGCTTGTTCATGGCGACTTGATGTTTGGTTGTTAGCGGTGGTGGTGGTTGGTGGCAGATTGTGCAATGATAACCAAAGCTCGACTCGAGTTGGCCGCTGGCGGACATCCGCTGCAGCGGCGCACAGACAGCTTTGAGCTCCCACGTCGCACTACTGTACGCTACGGCAAGGAAGAGTCCGAGGAAACCACGGATGCAAGACCTTCTGGTTGCCAAGTCACTTCTTCAAGGATACTGGCTTCGAGCTACAAAACGCGACGAGCTGCTATGAAAACCATCTCAAGAACCGGGGGGTGTCTGATACAATCGGAAGTTATGCGCACCAAGGCCACAAGATACAGTATA
>JAASFQ010000312.1:0-29023 GCA_023333845.1 Globisporangium polare | reverse complement strand
TGGTGGCAGCTGCTATGTTTCGTCCGACGCGAGCGACTCGAAGCGCTGTGCGGACGAGAAGATGCGCGTCATCGGCACGAAGAACATCTTCGTCGCGGACGCCAGCGCCATGCGCGATGGGACCGTGAACCCGTACGGCTTCATCATGTACACGGGCCGCGAGACTGCGGGTCAAGTCAAGGACTTCGTCTTGAACGGGGCTGCTCAGGTTTCTGCGAATTGCTCCATTATTGACGAAGGCGTCGAGTACGTCGGCAGCGATATCGGGGACGCGTACAGCGCCAAGGCGGAGGGCTGCTGCTCGCTCTGCAGCAGCTTTAGCGGCTGCAACGCGTTCACCTGGAGCAACTACAACGACGGCACGTGCTGGTTCAAGAGCGGCAAGGGTGCTACGAAGCTGGACGCGACCTTGCGCTCGTCGGTCATCAACAACGCCACGCCTGTTCCAGCGTCTGCGTGCGCCGCCGTCGACGAGAACGCGGACTACTCCGGTCCGGATGTCGGCAACACTCCGAGCGCCACTGCCGAGGGCTGCTGCGCGATCTGTGCCGCGAAGTCCGGCTGTGGAGCGTACACGTGGACGAACTACAGCGGCGGCACCTGCTGGCTCAAGAGCTACCGAGGCACCAAGAAGCAGTCGGCCGGAGTGCGCTCGGCCGTTCTCAACAGCGCGCCAAAATGCAACTTGGAGAACGACGTCGACTTCACCGGCAACGACATCGCCAATGCCTCCAGCGCCACGGCCACTGCATGCTGTGATGTGTGCCGCGGTCACTCGGACTGCAAGGCCTTCACGTGGACCAGCTACAACGGTGGCACTTGCTGGCTGAAGAGCGCGGGCGAGGGAGCGAAGACCAACGTCGGGTCCGTGTCTGGCACCATCTAATTCCCGTCCCCACCACCTGGAATAAACTGCTGAATAGAGAGGATTAGAGAGATGACCTCCTCAACATGTTCATAAACGTTTTCGTACTTCGCTACCCATGTCCCCCTGCAAGCACGAAGTTGTACCTCCAAACCCGGCTGGCTTGAGCAAGTGGCTTTTTCAAACATGTACATTTCAATTAAGAGGAAGCTCATTACAAACACCATCATCCCAGCAAAACAGAGTCAAGCCAGTACGCTACCGGAATTACGGAGAGGCTTCTGGCACTTCGTCGACACTGACAGACTCGGACTGCTTGACTTCTGTGAACACAACGACTTCTTCTTCGATCACCTCGCGGTTGTTCTCGCTCACCTCGTCGATCTCGATCGTCGACACGGTCGAGGTCTTCAGCTCGGTCTCGATGTCAACTTCCACTTCGGTGGCGACTTCGCTCACTGCCATCACTTCCGTCTGGTTGCTCTCGACCTTCGTCGACTTCTTCACTGTGAACTCGGCATCGTCAGATGAGCTGGTTTGGGCGGTGCGAGCATGGCGAGCTCGCGACTTCTCTCTTCGTAGCGCCCGCTCCGCCGCTCGATCCTTATCCTTCATCGCCTGAGTGTACTCGTGCTGCTCCGAGCCGCGGCGCAGCTCCTCCTCTTGGGATTGGAACGTTTGATGCTGCTTCTCTGCGAAATACGCGCGCAGGGCCCTCTGGCGTTCTTCGGATTTCATCGAGTTGATCTCTTCGAGGCGCTTGCGACGCTCCAGCTGCTGCTGGTGCTTTCGCATGTACGTCGGGTTGTTCTGGTAGTCCAAGTAGCGAGGGACAGTTCCATCATGACTTGTTTTGCGGGACGAGTTCTTCAGAGCGAGTGCGAACGGATCCGGGGAGTCAGTGGACGACGACGAAGACGATGCACTGCCAATACTACGCGCTTCCCGCTTTTCGCGGCTTTCGGAGCGGCGGCCAACATTGTCAAAGTCCGAGCGCTCCGACAGGGAGTTCCGGTTGGTGAGCGTCGATCGTCTGTTGGACACGAGCGAAGGCGCCGCTGGTTTCGACACAGAAGATCTACGGGTGCTGCTCCCGAAGCTTTTGCGGCGGTTCACAGCCAGATTTTCGGATGGAGAGTTGCCTTGGTTTCCTTCGTCCACTTTCGGTGCAGCTGCCACAGTGGTCTTCACTCGACTTTGCACGTGAGCATAGTTGCTCTTCCACTCTGGTTTCTTCGCTTCCGTGATGTCCCTCGAATCAGACGATTGAGACCGTTGCTTGATGACGGTTCGTCGCGCTGGAGCTGGAGCCGCTGGCGCGGTTGTTTCACTAGGCCTGGCCGTCGCAGCTCTCTGGCGCGCGGGCTGCTTCGCGATCACTGGAGCATCCGTGCTCTTCTTCAAGGTCGGACGCTCAGGCTTTCTGTTCTCAGTCTTCGCAGCTGACGAAGCGGTTGTAGCCGCAATCGAAGGTCTTCGTGGAGCTGGCGAGGCTTGAGTAGGCACAGCCGCTTTTCGTGGAAGTGGAGGAGCTGGAGCAGGTGCGTCAGTCTGAACAAGTGGCTTCGTCTCGATCTTTCCAAACGATGAAAACGCCTTCTTGGTCGCGGTTGTTGCCGCAGGTGCTGCTCGGGATTTCGCATCAGCAAGCTTCTTCGCGCTCGACGCTGTGTGGCGCGCAGAAACGTCAACTTGGGGCTTCGAAGGGCGAGTAACCGGAGCTGGAGAAGTCTTCGCATCGCTCGTCTTGGCACGTGAAACTGACAGCTTTCGCTCCTTGATCGTTTTGGACTTCGCACTCGACGCTTCTCCGGCCGCGGTTCCTGGCAGCTTCGTCGGCGCTTTCACGACCTCTTCTTCGCCTTCAGTTGAAAATCTCTCGCCGACGACAACAGTGTCCTCGGTTTCGATCGAGTCACCTTCATCCATCACGAAAGACCGCTCAGTGGTAAGTATCTGTCGCTTCTCCTGTGATGCAGGAGGTGTTTCTTCCAGCGTCATGGAGATTTTCGCGACTTGGTCCGAGACAGTAGTGATGCTCTGCTCAGAGGACACGATGGCAGTCGAAGATGCCGTCTGGAACTCGGTGCGTTCCTCTTCGATGGCAGCTTCAGTGTCAGTGTCATCATGAAGAACCTGGGTATTGGTCGACAGCTGCACTTCCACGTCAGCGTCGTCGAACTCATCACCAGATTCGTCTTCAACAGCATCAAACGCGTCAGCAAGGTTCTGGGAGACTTCTCGCTCCGTGTACGAGGCTTCTTCCACAACCGCAGTTGACTTCGTGATACCCACTTGCGCGTCCTCGATGGCAGATTGAGATTCGATAGTCACGGCGTCTTCAACAGCAAACGTGCGCAATACCGATTCGATGAACAGCTCTTCCGATTCAGCAACCACGCTCTCTCGACCGTACTCGTTCACCTCAGCAGAGATGATTTCTTCTTCAACAGCAGCTGCGATGACTTCCATCTCTTCGCTCGCCTCGGAGCTTTCAGGCTCATCAGCATGCACGTCCTCGGAGCTTTCTTCGTTTGCTGCAACCTTGAACGCTTCAGCAGTGACGGATTCGAACGAAGTCGTGACGACTTGCTCGACACCAACATGGTCTTCTTCGACTGTAACAGTAGCGTACCCATCGTGAACAGCAGTCTCAACTGCTTCACCTTCAACTTCGGACGCTTCGGCAGCGACAGATTCGAAAAAAGTCGTGACGATTTCTCCAACAGCAACAGGAGCGAACTCGTCTTGAACAGCAGTCTCAACTGCTTCACCTTCAACTTCGGAGATGACTTCGACGGCAGACTCACTCTGAGTGGTCACTTCGACAGCATCTACCAATTCAGCAACAGAAGTTGTCGATTCGATAGTACTGGTTTCAGCTTCGACGTTGTAATCAGCGGCAGTTTCTTCACTGATCGCAGCGCCAGCTCCAACCGATACCGTGACCTCCGAAGTAGATTCAACCGCAGAAGCTTCTAGCAATTCTGTGTTCTCGGCAGTGGTGGATCCCACGGCAGCAGATACGCTTTCCGGTGCGTCCGCCAAGTTGGTCGATTCGTCTTCACTCGCTGCAACGATAGTAGTTTCGAACACAGTCTCGACTTCTTCAGCCTCGACATCAGCTGTCTCTGCTTCGACTGCGACTTCGCTTGCTTCTTGGATGACCGTACTGTTACTCATTTCCACTTGAACGACTTCGGTGGCGAGCTCATCTGCAACATCTTCGCTTACGACACCATCCGCAGACTCGACTTCAGTAACCACGTCGACGGTCTGAGCAGCAGTCTCCATCGTCTCGGCGGCTACGTCAACTTCACTGCTCGCGTCGAACTCCTCCAGAGATTGGGCTTCAACGGCGACTTCTATCTCAGCTTCAGTGGTCACTTCAGCCGCTTGTGAGTCGCTTGACGCATGGACGCTCTCCGTGTCTATGGTCGAAAAGGCAGAAGACTCGACGGCCGCAGTCTCGCCACTTGCTGCAGTTTCCGCGACAATCGTACTGATGCTGTTTGCTTCAATTTCGTCGCTCGTTTCAGTGACTTCAAAGACGATAGTCTCCATCTCGTGCTCACCGTCGGCTGATTCTGCAAGATCCGCGATACCGACTTCCGTAGACGACTGGATCGTACTTTCTTCGCTGTCAGAAGTGACAGTTTCTGTTTCCACCTCAACTTGTTCCACAGACGTGGCAAACGATTCAGCAAGTACCTCAGCGTGGGCGACCTCTTCAGCAGTCTCACTGACTGCAGATGATTCAGTCACCACTCTCGTTGTTGTCGCCGACACAGCTTCAGCGAAGATTTGCATCGTTCCAATCGTGCCTTCACTGATCTCCGCGTCCGTCTGGATTTCTTCATCTTCGGCTTCTTCACTTGTGGCGACCACCGCTTCATTTGCTTCGCTCACTTCGGTGGTGGCAACTGCTTCCTCGCTCGCGACAATCACAGTTGCTTGCCCCGCTTCCAACTTGAGCTCGTCAACAACGACTTCTGCCGTGGTTTCATCGACAGCGGCCACGGATTTCTTCTCTTCATTCAAGGTAGCACTGGAAATTGTCTCGTCGTTCGCGACACTGATGGGCGACTCGACTTCTGTCTCGATTTCTTCAGTTTTAACAGTCGTCTCGGATGTGGTTTGCTCGATCGCACCAACGAACTCGGCCACTTCGTTCACCACAGACGTCTCCACACTAGTGAGATCAACAGTCGCTTCTGCTTCGGTCATTTGCTCCTGAGCTACAGCAACAACCTCTGCTGACTTGATCTCTTCGCTCACAGCGACAGCTTCAACACTGGTGGTAACAACAGCTTCTCCTTCCGCCACGGTTTCTTCGGTCTCGATCACTGATTCACTCTCCTCACGCACAGCAATAATCGACGCAGTTTCTTCGCTCGCGGCAACGGCCGAAGCTTGGATCACCGCCTCTTGAATCTCAGCAGCCGTGGTTTCCTCGACAGTCACCGACTCGCCATCCTCGACAACGACAGCGTCATTGTCAACGACAGACGCAGTGGCTTCCTCGCTTGATGTAACCGCAGTAACCTCACCTTCGCTCTTGAACTCTTCACCTTCGCCCTTGATCTCTCCACCGTCGCCCTTGATCTCTTCACCTTCAGTAGCGGCTTCTGTCGTGCTTTCTTCAACTGCTTCAGCCTCATCGCTCACAATGACTGTGGAGGTACTGTCTTCGCTTGAGATCACAACTGTGGTTGCAGCTACTTCAGTCTTGATCTCTTGCGCTTCTTCAGCGGCAGACACAGAAACAGGCGCATCCTCCACCACAACTGCATCGGTGTTGACAGCGACAGCTTCTTCTTTTTTCTGCTTTGGTTTCTTCTTCTCATCTGCGGTCTTCGCCTGCTGGCTCTGCTGTTCAGTCAGCGCGTTGTACTTCTGTCGCTCGGCGCCAACACGAACAGTACGCTCTTCCTCGGAAAAGAAGCTGCGCACAGTGCGAAACGGAAGATTGTCCAACGACTGGTCCTTCTTCACTTCAAAGCGACTCACGATGCTCTTCACTGGCGCGTCCTTCTTCGCTGGGCGGGTCTCTCTTTGCGCGCTTCCTTCAACGGGGCTCTCCGTCACGACAACGCGCTTGACGTCCAAGTCCTCGGCGATTGGACTCTTCACCTTGTTCTTCTTGTCGTCAGCGTTCTTCGCCTCCAAACTCTGCTGCTCGGTCAGCGCGTTGTACTTCTGACGTTCAGCACCGACACGAACGCTTCGTTCCTCTTCAGAGAAGAAGCTGCGCACCGTGCGGAAGGGCAAGTTGTCAAGAGACTGCTCCTTCTTGTTCTCGAATCGGTTGCGAATGTCCTTGAACGGCGACGGCTTCGGCACTTCAATCTCGGCATTCGGCGTGATCGGAATGATCGTGCCGCCCGAAGACGTTTCTTTCACTGGAGTCGACTTCGGGGGCCTAGCTGCCGCAATCGAGATCTTCACGGGCGAAGGTATCGGCTCTTCAGCCGTTGTCGTTGTAGTGGTCGAGACGCTGACCTCGCTCTCTGTTGCAATCGTCGCCTCGGCAGAGACCTTCTGCTCCTCTGTGGTCTCGAGCGTGCTCGCACTTTCTTCAATGGCGACAGTCTCCACAGTCACCGCCTCCACCACTGCAGTGGACACACCAATGGCTTCACTCTCAGTGATGGCTTCAGTCGTAGCAGCATTCACCGAAGAAGATGATGTCTCCACACTCTCCTCCGCAGCGCCAAGAGTCGTACTACTCGCAGCGGCCACTTCGACTGTTTCAACTGAGGTCTCAGCCGTCTCCGCGTCGGTAAGCGTCGTGGTCGTAACGGACACGTCAACTACTTCACCTGGGGTCTCGACAGTCTTCTCCGTGTTGGTGGGGGTGGCAGACTCTGCAGTCACTTCCACTGCGGTCTCGACATGAGCTTCCGCCGCAGCAGCTTTGACAATCGTCGTCGTTGTTGTTTCCACCGATTCTTCAGCAAATGCCTGCGTCGTTGTGGTCGCCGTCGCCACCTCTTGAACAGCTTCAGTCACAGACGTACCAACGGTCGTCTCAGTAGAAACAGCAGTCAGCGCCTCACCACTCGTCACAGACTCCTCCGTGACGACAGCGGTGGCTGACTCGGCAATCGTCGCTGGCGCGGACTTCGGTGCTTCGTCAACAACCTTCACCGTCTCCGTCGTGGTTGTCGTCGTCGTCGCAGGCGACGGAGTCGACGCCGGCGGGGCCGCCACAGCAACAGCAGCTCTCTCGCCCGCCGATCCCTGCGATGCGTTCGCCTTCTTGCGGCTGAACGGCGTCGAGAAGCGCGACATGAGCGACTTGACCTGCGCTGGCGCGGCGTTCATGAGCTTCTTGCCGGACGCCGAGATCGCGGCGCCGGCAGCGGCACCAGCCGTCGCTGCCGTGGACAGCGCGTCCTCCTGCTCCGGGTCCTCGAGCTCCGCGGAGCTGCTGCTGCTACTGGTACTGGTGGTGGTCGTCCCATTCGTCTCTTGCGGTGGCGACTCACTGGCCGCCGTCACGGAGCCTTTCTGTGAGACGTCCGCCATGAGTCCTTGCGGTCGGTCGCTTCGCTGCCTGCGCGTTTCCCCAAATGGGCGATCGAATGAGACTGCAGGGACCACGCGCGTGCAAAGAAGAGAGAGGAGCCAAGATGCAGTGGGGGGGGAGGAGGGGGATGGGGGTCTGCTACGTTTGCGTAAAAAAACATCTAGAAAATAGAGCAGAAGTCCGCATATTATCTTACTCGGTATTCTGAATGAGAGGCGATTTTTGACATGGATATGGTCGGAATCAACATAGATGTGGAATTGCTTTTAGAAATCGAAAGTTGACGGATGAGGGGGAGGGAAAAAAGGTGCTTTGGGTTTTCAACTGCTCATTTACAGGACTTCAGCGGTGGGATGCAATGCAAAGTGGCCGATTTGAATTTTGAAAAGTTCTTCTTCAGGCCGAAGCCATCGCGCTCCATAACAATACAAGCTGCACCCGCTATGAATGAGCTCTACGAGAAGGTGGCTGCTGTTCTTGCATCGAGACTATTTGCTCCACGTCCATCCCCCGGGCTTCTTCGCGTTCTCTTTCCACCGCCGCACTTCTTCCATGGGATGCGGCACTTTCTGTTCTGCGGTGTGGCTGTTGGTGTATCTCGGCCAACTTGAGCTCTTCGCTCGCTGCTGTCTTCTCTTGGGAGCCGTGACCTTGCATGCGGGGCTGAGCGCAACTTTGATGACCTGGTTGGCGGTCGACCACTGGACTGGACGGACTGCGTTCGCTGGCTGAAAAGTGCGCTCTGTTAATTTACAAATTCTCTCTCTCTCTCTCTCTTCTTCGCTCTAGGATCCAAAGTCGAGCTCGATGTCGGCGAGGTTGCTGTCTTCCTCTGTGATGTAGTCGTTCACGAAGAGACTCTCCCAGCGCAGCACGACGGACGAGAAGACCTTGGCGAGCTCCTCCATGAGCAGCTCGGGCCGCTTGCCCATGCTGTCGTAGCCACCCACGCCCTGCACGAGGCACCCCTCGACGACCGACCCGTCGCTCGCCGTCTTGGTGATGTCGTCGAACGCATAGCCGTTGCACTCGTCGTGGTGGCCGAAGCTCGTGGACTCGGGTAGCGCGACCGACCGGTTCGCGAAGAAGCACCGGTTGCCAGGGTAGTTGTCGTCGTGCGAGACAAACTGCACAGTCACAGAACCGAGGTTTGGCTTGCCGGGGAGCGCCTTGACCGTCTCGACCACTTTCAGATGCTCGTTGAAGACTTTGAGCACTTTCTTCGCGTGGACCTCGGGAAAAGTATCAATGTACTTGGCCGGCTCGATGCGGTGCATGCGCTGCGCGATGTCATAGCCGCGCACGTTCGGGAAGAACTTACGCCCCGTGGCATAGTACCGTGTGCCTTCGAACCAAAAGCGGATCTTCCAGCCGAACGCCGCCTGCGAGATGTCCGGGTTCATGGGCGGCACGAGGATCTTGGACAGGATGCGCTTCGTCTCCTCCACTTTCATGTACAGGTGGTCGATGTCGTCATACTCGCGCCACTGTTCCATCATGCTGTTCATGCCACCAGCGGCGAGTGGATGCAGATGCATCGATGGAAGCGACTGGCTGGCGGTCAGCGGTGGTGACTGGGTGAACGGCGCGATCTCCTCCGACTTGATGTCGAACACGGGCTGCTCCACGGCCGCGGGGCTGTACGCGGACGTGACGGCGATGCGGCCGTTCGCGTCCACTTCGAGACGACCTGGACTCGCGGCCATGAGACTGTTTGCGGTGACGGGGGAAGCGCTGGTGTTGATGTTGGCTGGTCGCTGCTGCACGAGCCGCTCGTTCTCGCGCGTGAGCGCCTCGACCTGCTGCCGCTGTTGCCGCAGCTCCCATTCGTACGACTTGATTGTGTGCGCAATGAACTCCTCGAGCTGGAACACTTTCTTGCGCAGCTCCTCGGTCTCCTTCTGTTACAAACGAACAAATACAACAAACACGCGCGTGAGCATACACACATAAAACATAACGACACACAGCAACAAGCGAGTCGCTTTTGACGAAAACGTACGCGTTGTCGGTCGCGGCACCGGCGCGAGGCCGCGCGCACTTGCTCTCGTCGCCGCTGGGCCTTGCGCTGCAAGATCGCGTCGGGCGTGAGCACGTCTGCGCTCAGCAGCACACCTCCGCCGTTATTTGCTGTCGTCACCGCGCTGCCACTCGCGGTCTTGAGCTTGCTCTGCTTGTAGCTCTGCTTGTTGTTGACTGCGCTCGCGAGCAGCTCCTCGTCCGAGCGCGCGTCGGCGTCCTCTGCGACCGACGAGAGCGCGCTCAGCATGCGCTTCTTGGTCTCCAGGAGCTGGTGGCAGAGCGGCGACATCGTCGCCAGGTCCAAGTCGCTCAGGCCGCCGCCAAGTAGATAGGAAGAAGAAGAAGACGCTGGTGAAGAGGCCGCGTTGCTGCGCGCGCTGCTGTTCTCGTCGCGCTCGTGGCGCTTGCCAACGCCGCTGATCGCGCGCAGCGGGATGCTGAAGTTGAGCTGCTTGTCGCTCGTGTGGGGGGACGGACCCATGGCCGCGCGCTTGCTGCTCGTAATGGCAGTGGTGCTGCTGCTGCGCGTGGGTTCCATTATGAGAGGGCACAGGCGCGGGGCGGCGCGCGCGACAACAAGTTGTGCTTCTTGTGCTTGTTCACTTGTTGTTTGTTGCTTGTTGAGGAAAGCGAAGGGGGAATTTGCCCACACACGCAAGAACAAACAAACAATCGTGGCAACTGGTTGCGGATTCGCCCGTCCACTAATCGACAGACACACAAGTGGCTCGTTTATGAGGACCAGATGGTGGCATTTTGTGAAGTGCGGGAGTGCGGAGAGAGAACGGGCGGACTCCACCTTATTACGTTCGAGAGGCTATCCGACGACGCTGAATCACTCGAGGACAGTCGGACAAGGATCTTTGGATGACATCCATTTCGAAGGGAGATTGCGTAAAAAAGGTTTCGTGGAGATGAGCACGCCTAGCCCCCGTCTCGTCACATCTCGAAGAAGCGGATGCGTTAACGACAAGGCTGCGTCAGCGATCCAAATCACCATATTTTGTCACTTCGACTTTTCCCAAACAGCACTCATTTAAACAAAAACAGCTTTTCATCAAACCGAGCCATTTCAAGCAAACCCTTTCTTGCTCACTTGGATTCGCAGCGATCGAGAGTGGACTCCAGCAGAATTGCGCTGGGAAGGCTTGACAGCGCTGAGCAGAGCAAGGAACGAGCAAGCACATTCACAAAATACACCTCTCGCATCTCCATTTTTGCTGTTGACAGGGCCGTGCTTGCGAGCGCAGAAAACGCGCGCTCCGCAAAAGCGGATTGCAGGGCGTGCATGGCACGGACGCTCTTTTGCTGCCAAGCGATTGCTTCACATTGTGCACATGCCAGAACCAGGTGGTCGCCGCGCACCAGAGAGAGCCATGCGAGAACATGCGGTGGATGGCTCGCTCGCTGCGTGCCATCCGGCCCGCAAGACTCAAATCAGCGCGATCGGTTTTGCATCTCTTTGCGCTCTTTCTCCCGCGTCCGCCACTTTTGTGTTGCCCGCCAAAGCAAGCAGCTTCGCTCCTACAGTACATGAAGCCAGGCATCGAACAGACATCATCTCCCGTCGCGTCGAATGCGGATGATTGCGTCGGCGCCTGACGCAACCAAGCTGCTCTGGCAAGTCAGCTCTGGTGCACTCTCAAAATGCCTCGCCAGCAATGTTATATTGATCCCAAAGCATTCTCGGAAATGCCTGGACTCGGAGATCGATATCTTTCACAGGCCTGAGCTCCAGGCGCCAACCGAGATGAAGAAGAGCAATGGGCGACGCGCTCGACGCCCTTGGAGTCTCTCTCGTTTTCTTTTTTCTTCTTCTTCTTCTCTCTCTCTCTTCAGGGACGATGTTGAAGTTCTTTCTTCCCCTTCATCTCGTTGTCTTCGTCCGAGCCCCTCACGAAGAAGGAAGCGCAAACTGGAGCGACCAACGAGCGAGCAACAGCAAGCAGACGAAGCGGAAGGTTTGGTCGGATTTGGCTGGGTGAGAGAGGGAGTTCCCGATCCGACACTCGGTGAGCTGACCGAAAAGGCGCGAATACTGGATCCCACTGAAGCCAGCCACTGAGGCCGCCGCCTTTGATTCCGAACGCAGCTCTGCTTGCCTGGCGGGTCGGCATCATCGCCTCGCGAACTTCTCGCGCTGCTGATGCGATCCGAGAGAAGCAAATTTTCGCTTTCTGGGGGAACGGAGGGTTGTGCTGTGTCCCCCTCGCATGAGCTTTGCCAGCGGGGATGCCCTGTCCGTTGAGCGAGGCAGACTGGAGATGCCTGCTGAAGCTCTCGACCTGGCGCGCGGCTGGTTCGCACTGAATTCTGAGCGAGGTCGATAATACGAATACGACACATTTTACAGGGACGCCATATTTGAGAGGGTATGTATTAATAAAGTACTGTGCTTTCCATGCCACCACTTTCCGGATCACTCCCGTTGCATACTTTTCCTAAAGGGCGAGCGTGAAGCATTCCTCTGCTTGCTCCTGCTGACTATGGTACCAGAGCTCCAGGCGCTGCTTGAAGAGCATTGAGCGCGGCATTAGCATCACCCCTCGCTGCTTCTGCTGCGGCGACGCTGGCAACGTGAGTCCGCTCTCGACCTCGGACGCGACGATTCGCACGGCCGGGAAGCGCGTCCGCGCCATCTCGACCACGGCGTGGGTCACAAACACTGCGACAATGGTAACATTCGCATTCCCGCTACTGCGCTGCAGGCTCTCGAGCACGCGTGCGACTGTGGGTGGGGACGTGACCGCGACGTCGAGCAGCAGCACTGTGATACTATGGTTGTTGTTGAGCGTGGTGGGCGAGTCCAGCATCTTGATCGTCACGTCCGAATGCCATTGGGAGCGCTCAAACTGGACGTACCCGCGTGGACATCGCGGCTCGACCGAGTGGAAGACGTCGAGCAGCGCGTGCTGGTTGTTCTGCTCCATCGTGATGGCACAGAGCGGCATTAGATGCGGGCTTGAGAACGCTGTGGTCGTTGCGTTGATGAGCATCGGCACCACTACGAGCGCCTCTTGCACCAGCTGCAGCATGAGCTGGGTGGCGCATCGGCGGAACTCGGGCGCCGTCAGGTCCGGTTTGTCGAGCGTCGAGAGAAGCACGGGCGTCGCGCGCGAATTGACGCGGTACACCCTATTCTGGAGCTCATCGCTGCTGCTATTGAGGCTCGCGGGAGGAGTGAGCGGCGTGTATCTCGCCATGGTGTTCGCAACGAGCTCTTCGGTCGCCTTGTTCGTGCTCGCTATGGTGGTGCCGCGCGCAGGCTTCGGTTTCTTCGGGTGCTTGCAGAACGGATTCTGGTGGTTCACGCGCGCGAGTACCTCGTCGCGGTGCTTGAGCAGCGTGCAGATCGACGAGCGGCTCACATGGTACTCCTTGGCGAGCGCCGACTGCTTCTCACCCCTGTCGAGACGCTTCAGGATCGCAAGTCGGTCCATCTCACGCAGGTACCTCGACTTCTTGTCTACCGTCGCAGAGGTATCCGTCGACACCGAGGTCGAGACCTCAGGTTGCGAGTCACTGCCTACCGCCGCAGACATGAGCATGTTGGTCTCGTCCTCCAACGAGACGGGGTCGCAACCGCACGAGCACGGTGGTGGCTGCTGCTCTGTGCTCTGACTCAGCTGGAGCGAAGACTCGGTCGAGCCAGCTGGGGCGTCAGACGCCTGGCTCGAGCTCTGGTCGCTATGCAACTCCTGCCGGTACTCGTACAGAACGTACTCCTGCCGGCCAGGCGGACTCGGAGCCTGGGTGGGGGAAGTTCCAGGCTGGTATGTGCTTGTGTGGTGCTGCTGGTGGTAGGTCGCATTAACCTCAAAGGGCACCTGAGCCTGCACGAGCGTCGAGAGCGACGGGAGCCTGGTCGCTGGTGGCTGTCTTCGCTGCTCCTGCTGCCGCTGCCGGAAGCGCGCGACGGGGTCGTACTGGAGCTCCTCCTCGCTGGGCGCGAGCAGATCCTGGAGCCTGACCATTTTCTTCTGCGGGCGTGCTTGTGAGTGTGAGTCCAGGAGTGTGTGTGAGCGCGAAGGCGCGAAGTGGAGACTGATTGGCTTTGCGAGGCGGCGACGAATCAAGACATGAGATCTCACAAATCGACAGAGTGTTGGTGAGTGAGGTCATTCAGGTGCGTCATGGAGCGGCCAGCGCCAGACTCAAAGCCGAAGTTGCTGCAGCAGGCGAGCCGGTCCTTAACTTGGGTCGCCATACCTCCTCTCTGATCCAGTCTCTATGGATGGCAAGGACATGTGCTGTGGTAGTCAGTCGAGGTTGCTGAAGTTGTTGCATCGAAATGTAGCTTGGAAGGTAAACCTTCCGAGTCGTATCACCTTTTGTGAACCAATCGTGTTTTGGCGAAAGAAGATTCTCTGCGGTGGATGCGCCGTTCTTTGTGGTGCAGTGCCAAATGCGTCGTGTTCGCTCGCAGCCACAGTAAAGTGATGGAAGAGCGGCGGAAGGAGTCGAGTTTCGCTGCTCGTGCTCGACTAGTGCAGTGCACTGAAGCGCTGGAGCAAGAGCTACATTGTCGAGTCCAGTGCAAATGTGTTCACGGGATCCATGGTGTTGCATCGCTTTGTCAGCAGCACATTCAACGAGGTCCAGCTCTCCAGAGGTGATTTAGGTGGGCAGTGAATCTTCACTTTCGCCGACATCGTGAAGCGAAGTGATGAAACTTTGAGTGCTCTACAACACTTATTTGAGCTCCATTAGAGGCCTCGGCGTCGGATGAAAGCTGCTGGAATACTACTTCCCAAGAGATCACCAGTTTCGTCGACTGTGTCGCGTGGTACCTGGCCAGTTCATTCGAAGGTTGATGAAGATACGAGAAGTCGAATGGACCAGACCATGTGAGCTTCAAGCCTCCCCCTCTCCACACGCACGCACATTCTCGCTCGCGTGGCTGGCTCAGCTCAGTAGCAAGTGGGTTTTTTTCCCGTTCAGGTTGCAGCACCGGACTTGCTAAAGCCATGGGAGCTCTAATCAACGGAAAGTCGTATCTGCACAAGGGCCTTCGAAGTGGTTTGTCATGTGGTGGAATGACGCGACTTCTCATCCCGCTCCTGCGTCCACGAGCCAGTCAGCCAGACGAGGTTTGGTGGGTCACTTTTGAGCCGGAATGTCGCTGAACTTGGCTGGCTGACACAGGCGAGCACGTTGTTCGTCAAGACCCCACAGCGATCGCCTACTGAACACTCAACACCCAGACCTAGACTCCATCAACTTCTCACGACGATGCGAAATGCGATACGGACAGAGGTAACTGGGTCATGTATTACGGATTCGTGGATGCAGGGCAGCTGTGGCGATCTTTGAGATGAGACTAGCGATACACACGTATGAATAAGGGAGCAATGCACTACAAATCCCCAAGAGCGAGCTCGATGGACCGGCACTGCCAACCGACTGAAGAGCTTGGCGCTATGGGAGCGCGAGATCGCAGCTGCGTGACCGACAAGTAGAGAGCGTGAGAGAGAGGTGAGCGAAGTTAGATAACCGCAGACTTGACGTTCGCGTTGGCCACCGCGGCCCCCTTGGCGCTCTTGAGCCAGCACGTGCCGCCGTTCTGGTTGGTCCACGAGAACGCCTTGCACCCGTTGAAGCTCTTGCACTTCTCGCAGCAGCCCTCGGCCGTGGCGCTCGGCGCATTCCCGATGTCGTTGTCGAAGTAGTCGACGCCGTTCTCGATCACGCACGTCGGTGGCGGGTTCGCGACGACGACGGCCGAGATCACGTTCGGGTTGGGCGTCTGCGCACCCGTGAGGTTCTTGAGCCAGCACGTGCCGCCGCTCTGGTTGGTCCACGAGAACGAGCGGCAGCCGTTCCAGTTCTTGCAGATGGCACAGCAGCCCGCAGGTGTCGGGCTCGCTGCGTTGCCAATGTCGTTCCCGTAGAAGTCGACGCCGTACTGGAGGTTGTTGCACGTCGGGTCCACGACCTGCGGCGACGGGTACACTTCGGCCGACTGCACGTTGGCGTTCGCGGCCGTGGTGCCCTTGGCGCTCTTGAGCCAGCACGAGCCGCCCTGGTAGTTGGTCCACGAGAACGCGCGGCAGCCCGAGTACGCCTTGCAGAGGTCGCAGCACGCGCCGGCATTTGCGCCGTTGACGCGCGCGAGGTCGTTGTCCACGTAGTCGACGCCGTTCTCGAGCGTGCACGTTTGCTGCGCCGTGAGGAAGAGCAACGCCGACTGCACACCCTGTTTGTACACGACGGGGCCGCGTTGGCTCTTGAGCCAGCAGGTGCCACCCTCGTACGAGCTCCACGAGTACGCCTTGCAGTTGGGCGTCGAGTAGCACACCCCGCAGCAGGTCCCGGCCGAGGACTCCTTGGAGTTGCCGATGTCGTAGCCGGTAAAGTCAAAGTCCTGCTCGGCGTAGCAGTAGAGGTTGGGGTTGGCCATGGCCTCCATGAACTCCT
This sequence comes from Globisporangium polare, assembly GCA_023333845.1. Classification (NCBI taxonomy): domain Eukaryota; phylum Oomycota; class Peronosporomycetes; order Pythiales; family Pythiaceae; genus Globisporangium; species Globisporangium polare. Next base: position 13,187 of record JAASFQ010000312.1, on the reverse strand, counting down.
GGGCTTCCATGCGTCGCGGGAACGACTTGGGCTCTGCGACATCGAGGCGGCGCAGCGAGCTGCCGGACGCGACTTGAGCCGCGAGCGCGACGAGAGCGATCACGACGACAATGAAGAGCCGAGGCAGCACCATGATCGAGAGAGGAGGGAAATAGTTCTTGGGTGAAGGTTATGAGCCCTGGGCTTTGAGATGGCGGGTGAGGGGTTGAAGAGCGATTGGTCTGGACTTGAGCCGTTGGTGCAGTGGAGGCTTGAGAGTGGTTTGCTTGAGTGGGGCTGGGGATAAGCGGATGATGCGAGTGGCTGGTGGTGAGAACCGGAATGAGCTCCTGCGAAGAGAGGCTCGAAGCGAAGGTGCCGCAGCAAACAGGGCAGAGTGGTGGCTTGTCGATGATTAAATCGCTGGCATCTGAATCGGAGTGACCTCGAAATCCACTCTGCGAGTGCACACACAGATAGGTGAGCGACAAATTTTCAGGCTTTCGGAGTGAAAACCTCCTTCCCCGATCGAGTGAGTCGCTGCGAGCACAACATTTCAACGAGACGGCGGTGTTGAATGGTCGTCAGTGGGTTCAAGCAGTTGAGTGACGCGAGGCAAACTTCAATGGAGGAGTTTTTTGTTTTTGTTTTTGTTTTTTTGTTTTAAATGGGAAATCAAGCAACTCCGAAACGGCATCGCTGACTACTCCAGAATGGATATGCCTGACGCCGCCCAGCCACCCACTGAAAGGCGCGATGGGTAAGTGACTGCTGCTGCCGTCAGCTGATCTCAAATGGAATCGACGCTGGACCGACTCGAGCGATTGGGGAAGAAGAGCGACCATCCACATCCTGTTACCCTCGTTACATAACCCTAGTATGTAGCCTCGAAGGATATGGTGCTCTCCAACACACCCTCTCACGCAAACGGTCACGAGAGAGAGAGAATGGAGGTCGCCAGTCTGGGTGAAAGACTGGCGCTCGACAATAGCTGTCGAGAGTCGCTCTGAATTTCGTCCGAGAAATGCCGCGAACAGACACCGGAAAAGTGTACCCATGTCTCCTGAAGATGGGCTTCAAGTTGGGAGTGGTCGCTAGTCAGCTGTTACTTCACGCATCCATCGCCAACAAGTTACTTCTGCGAGGCGGACTGCTAAATGAGTGGTGCACTGTGCTTCGCCTCGCAGACGAGCCTTGTAAATGAGCGAGCGACTGTACTTCGCACACTTCGGCAGATCCACTCGCGGCCAAGGCGAAGTCGGCGAGGCGAGGCGAGGCACGAGAACGTGGGCAGCCACGCCGCTCAGGGCGTGCGTGTGTATATTTGTGTCTCTGCATAGTGGTGTATGTGTGCGTATACATTGTGTGTTCTAGTACGAGCGAGCGAGATGAGGAGACCGGCGAGACCAATTGCGCAGGGGTTTTGACGGACGCTCGCCAAGAGCTCCGCGTGAAAACCACACACAAAGGCTATCTGTTAGACCGCGCGGTGGGGAGAGACCACTGTTTCTCTCCATGGCGTCTGATCACTCGAACCAGTTTCTATACGTTTGACCTGCGTCCACTGGTGACGTTAACGCTAATGAGATGTGTGTGAATGATGATGTGTTGCATTTGGATATTGCTTGACGCTGGCTTGTCTAATGTACATGGGGCGTTGTTTTGCCTCCGAGTGTCTTCACTACCTACCTACCTACTGGCTTCGGCTGATGTTGTACTGCTGCTTGCAGAGGCGCGCGGTCGTCTCGTCCTTGGGCGACGCGCACACGCGCTGGAGAGCCTGCTGCTCGTCGAAGGCGTTGAGCTCGCGCTCGACGCTCTTGTGCTGCGCGACCACGAGCGCGTTCACGTCGTGGTGCTCAAGGTCCTCAACATCATTGGCCGCGGCGCCACGCAGCAGCTTGCGGCCCGAGGTGCTGGCCACAGGCAGGTCGCCGAGCAGTCGCGCCTGTGTGCTGTAAACGTCGTAGGCGTCTTGGAGCAGCTTGACGCCGATCACGGCCATGTGGTCGAGCGTCGTGAAGGACGAGACGTGGTGCCAGCGGCCGAGCTTGGCGACGGCACCCGAGTCCACGACCTCGGCCTTGCCGTCGTAGCGCATCGACGGCGTGTTCACGGCGCCGTCGTTGTTCTGCCACTCGCTCGCGTAGCCCTCCTTGATCGTGTAGCTCGAGCCGATGAAGACGCCGAGCGGCTGGAGCACAAAGAGCATCGAGAGCGGGCGCGGCAGCGCGATGTTGACCAAGCGGTACGTGTCCTGCGTTGAGAAGCTGTAGTAGTAGATGTTCGGGAGCGTCTTGACCCAGGTGTTCTCCTCCTTCGCGCCGGCCGTCGAGAGCGAGTAGAGGCAGATGTCCTTGAAGCCCGGCTGGAACATCTTGCTGGCGAACACGCGCTTCACGTACGCGGTGAGGCTCTCGGAGCTGCCGCGCGCCGAGATGCCCCACTGGTCCAGCTTGGCGTCGTATACGGCCGTGGTGCTGCTGCCAGAGACGCCGAGCACGCTGAAGACTCCGGCCACGGCGTCTTCGATGAGATCGCCGATGCTCGAGAGCCCGTCGGCGAGCACCGTGCCCTGGTTCGGACTGGAGATCGTCGTGATGGAGTGGATCCAGTCCTTGCCGCCGGCGAAGAGCGGGGACGTCGAGGCGTCTTCCTGGTCCGGAGCGTTCGTCGTGCCTTCAGAGAGGAGCTGCGCGAGCATGCGGATGGTCTGGCCGCCCATGCTGTGGCCGACCAGGTGGATCTTCTGCACCTGTCCGTTCACGACGTTGCCCCACTGTGGGTACACGCCCGGGAACGTTCGACCCGTGGCGTTGTGGCCGTGCTTGGCCGAGTGCTTGGCGCCGTAGTTCACGGTGCCGCCCTTGATGTACGCGTAGAGCTCGCAGGCGCGGTCCCAGTTGCTCGAGAACGGCCCCACGGAGGCCGTGTACACCTCGTAGCCCTGGCTCTTGAGCTTCTCCTCGTAGTCGCCGTGGAGGCCGCCCCAGTACTTGAAGCCGAAGAGCTCGTCGCGGCCCCAGCCAGCGAAGCCGTGCACGAGCACGATCGGGTACTGGTTGCCGGCCTGGACGCTCTGGAGCGAGCAGATCGACGACAGCAGCAGACAGAAGGCCACGCACAGTCGCAGAGGATCTGTCGCCATGATGATTCTGTAGTGAAGAAACAGAGGGGCGGTGGCTGGCTATCTGGCTGGCTGCGCGTGAGCGAGTGCGAGGAAATCCGGAAATGAAGAGCAGGAGGGGTGAGCGAGAGCTGAGAGCTGAGAGCTGAGAACACGCCTCCAGGCAGCAACATGCACCAGAACAGTGAGGACCTCCATGACGTGTAGCCTTCAAAGAAAGCCTTGATCGTGACGCAGCAGTCCTTGAGGCTTCCTTGAGGCTGTCAGAGAAGGGTCTGCCTGCTGCTGCTGGGGGATCGGTCGTCGTTTAGCCTGCTCCTCTCCTCCTCGTTTCTGTCGGTTGATGTGAGCGAAATCCGATGGACGGCGAGCGCTTCTGCTGTTAGAAAAGATGCGCGCACTCGAACTTCTGACTCTTTGAAGTTGCAGTTCTCCGCCGAGAAAAGCCTGAATTTGCTCCAAACAACGCGAGAAAAGCCGGCATTGTCGAGAGATCTCAACTGCAACGAGCAGCAGCAGCCGCATGCGGTGATGAGCGAATTGTACTGTGAAGGGAGGAAGAGCGAGAATGAGAAGGATGCAAGCGCGAGACCCACCCGGTCTTTCGAACCTTCCATTCCGAAGAGAATGATGGAGATCGACAATGAAATCGCCACGTGAAGCCAAAAAGTTGCGTGAATCGGACGTGACAGACACACTCTTCAGTTCAGATCCCAAAGCGCCGAGTACGGTACGGTACGGCAGGTACTGGAGGAGTGAAGCCATTTCATTTCGTCTCAGAGCGGTCGCTGTGTCTGTAGAATTTCCAGTGGGAACACAAAACTGAGCCCTGCAAAAGGCATATCTCCCCCAGTGTGCAGCGAGTGTGAGACCTGGAGCTCGATAGATCTCTTGCGTTCTTGAGCGGCTGATGAGCTCTTTCTCTTGCTTGGATTTGCTGGCGCTCGCTCGATGTGAGGATTGGGCTGCGACGTTTTGTCGCGTTTCCTATTTCTTTCTTTCCCCCCTTCAAATCGCCTCTGTGTCTTATCACCCGATCGACACCAATCAATCAACTCGCAAAAACATCCGATGTCCTTGTCTAATGCGTAGCTGCAGCTGCTATTCAGACAAAAGCTTCATCTCTGACTTGTCCAAGCAGTATCGATTCTAAACAGGCTCAAGAAAACGACGATTTCACCTCCTGCCTGCCTGGTTTTACGCGCACCGCGAGAACAATTTGTTCGCTCTCTGTTCGGTGGACTGTTGCACCCCGAAACCAACTGGCGAGTCGTCCAAACCCCACAGCTGCTTGCCTGTGCACGTCGGCTTGGAGACTCGGACGAACGCTTCGGCTCCAGCTTCATTTGCTGGTGCTGGAGCTGCGTCGAGGGCATGGGGCTCTGGGGTGCTGAGACTTGTGACTGTGAGTTTCAAGGCTATCTTGGGGTAATATCTCCATCGGCCCCGTCAGGTTGGTTGCTTTACTCTCGCGACGCTGAAGAAAAGAATGCTTGTAGATGTTTGTTTTGTGTCTGTCGATCTGGTCTGCAGGTGCAAGAGAAGCTGCTCGAAAGCGCAAATGCGATGTGGGCTGATGTGATTTGTGCCGCGATGATAGGTGAGGTGCACTCGAATGGCTTGATAAGCATCAAGAAACGCGCCTGCGGGTGATGCCATCCAGCGATAGCAGCAAGCTTTGCGGCAGCAGGCATGGCACCACCGCCTTTGCGCTCCAGTGTCAACGCTTCCAGCATTCGTCAGTGAATGCGTCCTGTACTAATCCGCGCTACTCCGTTCCGAGCCATTCAACACGAATCGGTCCAGGAATGGTGGGAGACGACGCAGATTTGTAGGTGGTGATGATCGATCGAGAACTCGAGCAGATGATCTGGCGGAGGCTAGCCCGAGAGTCCGAACGCGAGGAAGCGCGCAACAGTGGGCAAGCGAATGAGCTCGATGAGGTGCGCTGGAGGTTGAGCGCGAGCGAGGAAGAGCAAGCGAGGGAGCTCGTGCGTGAGCTCAACGTGCCAATCGCGAGTTGAGCTGGAAAGCAAGGACGCTATCACAGCGGAGCTGGCGGATGACACTATTAGCACCCGCGCGCTGAACGCGCCAGAGAGCTTGCAGTCTATGGGTGACCGACAGAACGTCTTACAAGCGGCAAGTAAAGAAGCTGCAGGTCTGTATTCCTCACCGATATCTTCAACCTATGAATCGCGCGTGCGTGTGTGGAAGCGTCCAAAGACACCCGCGAAACCTCGTTCCCTTCCGACGTAGCACCGCTGATCGAGCCTCTGGCCCTTCGAAGGTTCGCTGGGCGACCCTCGATTGGCCGTCTTGGAGAGCTCAACACGTATCGTCTGATGGCAGCGCGCTCACAGGGTCCGATCGACCCGGCAATCAGCAGCATGAACTTCGCTACGACCATGCAAGTTGTCGATACCGTTCGACGCACTTGCTTTGGGACTTCGCTTTTGGATCGGCCCAAGCCTTGCCAAACTAGGACATCAAATGTCTCGATGTTGTATAGGACATCTCGGACACACCGTGATGGACTTTTGTAGCTCTTTTTTTAGGAACAACACAGAAGGAACTGTCCTATTCAGAAAAAGAAGATATGTCCTGATTCTAGTGCAATGCCTTTGCGGCAAGCCAAAAAGCCAAAAAGCAAGAGAATATGCCGATGATGGAGGTGGAGGAGGACCCGAGCAGCCAGTTCGTGGACTTCACGAACGCCACGGCGCTCGAGCAGTTCGTCTCGGACGTGGAGCAGACGCTCATCGCGTGGCAACTGGCCAGCAAGGGCCACGCGTCGCCCGAGGCGCTCTCGGCCGCGTTCCCGCACTCGAGCAACAACAAAACGCAGCAGCACACTCAGCATCAGCAACATAATGCAAGCAGAGACGAGCCGCTCACGTGGACGCGCGTGCTGGAGCTGGACGCGAACGGCAACGGTGGGGCGGCGAGCTGCTACGCGCTGACGCTCTTCGCGTCCAACAGCCACAGCCAGCAGCAGCACAAGCAGCAGGTGCCGTCCTTGCCGTCTGATACCAGTGGTGATGGCAGCAACCCGCAGCCACCGAGCAGCAGTAACAAGAAGTGGCAGGAAGGGCTCGAGCACTTCACGCCCACGATGCTCTCGATCGCCGACACGACGCGCGACTTCCAGTGGCACAACTGGCGGCGCCGCCAGCAGCCAAACACCAACACCGTCAACAACAGCAACAGCAAGAATAACAACGCCAGTGGCGGTGGCTTTCAAGACGCATCTGGGTTCGCAGACTCCGGAGGCTATAACAACAGCTCGATGACACAAGAGGAGGAGCAGCTGTGCAACAAGCGCGCGGCCTTCCAGAGTGTGCAGAAGTGGTTCGGCGTCGACGAGTTCCTATTCCTGAGCCGGACGTCCCAGAGCGCGACGCGGAAGCCCGCGAGTACGATGAACCGTTCGCGACCGGCGGTGGTGATGTCGCCTCCGACGTCACCCACGTCTACTGGTGACCATGACTCAAGCGATGACTTGGAGCAGAAGTTCCCTGTGAAAGCGACACCCCTACAGCAGCCACCAGTACAGAATGAGCCGACGGGCGACGACGACAGCAAGGACTTCATGCTCGACATCGCAGTGGAGCAGAACGAAGCCGGTTTGCTGCTCTCGGCACTCACGATCGCGCTGAACAACTGCAACTGCACGCTGCCAGCGTTCGTGCCCACGTACGAGCCGTCGCGCGGCACGTGGCTCGGCTCAGCAGTCCCAGGGGCGACCGGCAACGTGTCGATCGCGTTCGAGACCGACTCGATCCCAGAGGTGAGCTCGAACCAGAGCTGCATCAGCGGACTGCTGGACTTTTTCAAGCTCAAGCTACAGCTTCCGTACCACATTGAGGAGAAGTATCGGGCGATCGGCGGCGCTGTGGGGGATGCGGATCCAAACGAAGTGCCGATCGGGATGCTCGTGTCCGCGTCCTTCGGGTACACGTGGGCGCGTACAGAGGACCCTCGTGAGCTCGAAGCTGACCGCCGTTCGTTCGACGATGAACATACGCTCAAGCTGAAAGGACCACAGCACCAGAAGGTTCTCCGCGACCTCTTTGGAAGCAAGAGCACCCACGTTGTCGGCTCGACGACCTCGTCGCTCGTAGGTATGGACCTCACGGTGATCTGGCCGAACCTTCGCGAGGGCACATACGTCGACAACGTTGTGCACTCGAGCTTGGATGCGAAGAAAGCACCCGAGTGGATGCTCGAGGCGCGCTTCCAGAAGCTCAAGGCTGACAACGAACGCAAGCCGCAGCTGGCACTGAGCAAAGTGGTCGCAAACCTCGTCCAGGCGTACTCCAACTCGAGAGAGCTCAGCAAAGACATCCTCGTCTCCGAGCTTGCGCCAAACTTGCCGTACGCGCCATCCTCGTCGTCAGGTGGTGGTGGGTCATCTGCGCCGTCGTCGACTTCGGGAGATGCCGCGCCACTGTCCTCTTCGAGACTGCACGAGACGATTCCGGCGGCCCGTGCTGCGGTGGTGATCGGTAACGCGATCGGGACGCTGACGTCGTCGCTGGTTTCCGCAGCGACCTGGAAAGGGACGGACATCGAAGAGATCCGACGCATTGTGATTGAGCTCTTTGAAGACGACGACTTTGCGAATGGAAAATCTGCAGTAGCACGAGAGAATGACTCACTGCCGTCCCCCTCGCATTCCTCGGTCGCTCACAGCTCTCCCATTGGCGAGTTGGTCTCCATTCTAGCTTGCCGGATGGGGCAACTGCGTACGTGGCTCTCGATATCCTTGTTGACTTGGCGCTTACTGCTCAGATGGGTTTGATACTGATTTGTTCATGTGTGTGGTGTTTTTATGAGCAGATGGTATGAGCGCCATGTCGCTCCTGTGGGTGGAGTTTGTCAAGAGGCTGCGCGAGAGGTGGTTCCAGCTGCAGCTTCTTCCTGCGATGGTATGATATGTTGCCATGCCTTGGTACGCATGATAGTCATGGTCTAACGTGCAATTCACTGATGATGTCGCACCACAGAGCACTGCAGTCGAAGATGGCGGCGTTGGTCAGCAGAGCCCCAGCACGACGAGGTCGCTGGACACGCTCTTCCTGTTGGACGTCGATTCGCTGCAGCTGCCACCACCGGATTTCCACCAGTGCCTCCTGCACCAGAAACTCCAGCTGCTCAACTGCTGTATCTTGAGGTTTGTATTTTGTCAGCATGCTAGATATTCACTTATGTGTTGCAAACTCACAGTGTCTTGCGCACGTCAGACAAGCTGAGATCACTCGGTCGTCTCCTCCGAACCTTGTCGAGACCTCGCAGCTAGTTCCGAAGGAGTCGAGGTTGTCGGATCTCACGTGCTTCACGCTCGACTATGAAGAGGAGGAGGAAGAAGAAACGGGCGACTCCCCTGCCAGTGACGACGAGTTCTTCGACTCGATCGAGCAACAGGAAGCGAATCACAATACCGCCACCACCACTTCGTCCACCGCGATTCCGACAACTGCGGAAGGAGCCCTCCGACCAATCCCAGGGCTGTTCTGCCTGAAAACGAATGCAATCATGATGGAGCCCGTCACGCAAGTGGCAGTGCCTATGACAGAGGACATTGCGAAGCAGCAGCAAGACCTGCTGTCTCGACTTGGCGCGAGTGTCGAGTCTGCGGTGCTCCGGCAGCAGATGCAGAGCGCGGCGCTGGTGTCCGACATGCAGGCGTTCAAGGCGGCAAACCCTGGCTGCTGCTTGGCAGATTTCATTCGCTGGTACTCTCCGAAGGACTGGATCCCTTTTGATCCGTTGCTGGGCGATGAAGTGACGCTGCCACAAGAAGGCAAGAACGTGTGGTGGTTTGAGAAGCAGGGCATGCTCTCGGACCGCATGCGCTTCGGATCCGGATCGACGACAGCGAATCAGCAGCAGCACCTTTGGCAGCAGATGTGGGAAAGTGCGGCGCCGATCCCCGTGGCGCGTCAGAAGTGCCTGTTTGACCCGCTGCACGAGTCGGAGAAGATCTACCACTACCTGGAGACGATCTCCCCGCACGAGCTCTTCCATCAGATGCTCGCCGGCGTGATCGCGAGTGCGTTTTACACTCTGGAGACTGCGCTGCCGTTCCCGAGCAAGGAGCTCCCGGTGTTCCACGCAGCGATGCAGGGGCTGCACGAGCGCTGCACCCGTGCGATCTCGCTGCTCGATGATGCGCTCGCCGAGTCGCAAGTGGCGTTCCCAGCTGGGCGAGACCAGCGAGAGGAGCACGAGCGCGCGAAGGGACAGCTGCAGGTGGCATTTGAGATGGCGCTGGACGCGTGCTGGAAGCTCGTGCTCGAGCTGGAGCACGTCGAGGCGCTGCTCTCGAATGCGCTCGCGCTGTTGGTTTATTTCCTGCCAGACTCCAAGAGAGACGACCACGAAACGACTTGTGCGAGCATTGAGCTGGTCAACCTGTTGCTACTGCAGGCAGACATGGCGAGTGGAAGTACCAGTAGTGCAATTCAGAGCTATAGAGGCGAAAGAAGCATCTCGGAGCTGCTGAAGACTGAGAGCCTGCGCCAGCGCGTGACGACGCTCGTGCTGCTGAACCCGGTGCTGAGCGGCCCCGTGCAGCGCGAGTACGTGCTGCGGTGCGTCAGTCCGCGTCCGTTCCTGCGTGAGCACTACTACATGGACGACTCGGCCGGCGTCAGTGGCATTGGCAGAATTGGCGGTGATGACGAAGAAGTCGACGGGCGCAGCGGTCACAGCAACAGCAACGACCGGGAGCTGGAGGAGAGTCCGCTCGTGGTCAACCGCATGTACGCGGCGTTCAGGAAGAACACGGTGCGCTTCGCGCTCGTGCTCGCCGAGTCCGAGTTCTAATGCGTTTACAATATTGTTGTCGTGCAGGTACAGTTCTATTTCAGCCGAAAATGCAGCTTTCAGACGATAGATTTCGAAAGTTCCACCGCATTCAAGTTCGTCGCAAGTGGTGCTCGTTGGCGTGCGGGTTGCTGCTGGAGGTGTCCATAGAACGGAGACCTCCTGAGTGTGAAAACCGAAAGCTTCAAATGAACTGTACCGGTATACCGATATTCTGTACTCGAGCGCGCCAGTGATCGATAGAGGTCTCCACTGAGATCAACCAGTTTTAGACGACCAGCCTGTTTTTCTGGTCTTCAAGCGATAGCGGGAAGAACGCCGCCACGTCGTCCGCACTGCAGCTCACGCTCTTCTGTAGCACATCGAGGTTGTCTGGCGAGGCATCCATGAGCATCGATGGCGGTATAAGCAGATCCGATTGCGAGATGACGAACTCGGAGGCCGAACCCGCTTGGATCTGTTCAAGTTGCGAGCAGTACGGCGTGTCGCTTGCGAAGAGCGACATGCGATCGCTCACGAGTGCAGCCGTGACCATCCCGTCGAGCCATGCGGGGAAGTACGAGAGCGACGTGTTCGACGCGTACAAGTACCAGAGCGAGCTGGCGTTGGAGTTGAACGCGACATTTGCAGGCAACGACGTCACGAGCGAGTTCCCGATGTGCAGGAGCATGATCGTCTCTGTCTCAAAGAGTTCGCTCGGGAGCTCTCGGATCGGGTTTCCATAGAAAGACAGGAAGATCGGCTTCATGCGCAGCAAGGCTTCCGGAACCGCAGTGAAGGCGCCATTCTCAAAGTTCAGCGCGGTGGCGTTTGCCCACTTTGTGTCGAGATCTGACGGCAGCGAGCGCAAGTTCGTCACGCTGAAGCTGATATCCGTGATTGTGACTGGGAAGTCAGCTGAGAGTAACCCCGGAGGTAGCTCGCCGTCCGTCATGTTCACGCGGACAAAGAAGAGCATCGCTAGATGGGGATGGTGAGCGGTTGTGATCGCGGCATCATCGTTCCAACTGGCAATGGTGGTGTTGTAAACCTTGATGTCCTGGAGCTGGGAGAAATTTTGGAGCATTGGCGGCATCTCAAACGCCTCGCAGTGTCGGACTTGAATGCGCACAGTTGCTTCAAGGTCGACGACTCTCCACTGGGCGTCAACTTCGTCCTTTGCGCCTGAAATCCCCGATGCGTAGCAGTTCAGGAGCACGAGCGAGCACACGTGCTTGGCTTTTCCCCACGGTCGCACCTGAAACGGACACTGGATGAGATCGACGTGCGACTCGGCGTACACGTGGACCCCGAGGATGACTACGCCCAAGACAACCAGCGATGCGTGCGTCAGTGTTGTGAGCAGATGATTGAGCTTCTTTGCTGTGGCGGACTCTTCAACTGTGGCCTGCACGAGCTCGGTTCTTGCCAGTCCCTCGGGAACAACAGAGACGTTGTTGGGGGCAAGCAGGTCTTCGTATGATGGCCCAGCGATGGCTTTCGGCTTTGTGCCTGGGACGGTGACACTGAGCGGATTCACCTGATTGGTGATGTAGACACCAATCAGGAGCTCCTTGACATCGCTCATGGCGATGATCAGGCCGAGCGAGAAGATGAGTCGCGTGCCCAGGTCGCGCCACGAGACCACGAAGAGCATCTGGAGCTCGTTCACGGCCTGCATGAACATCGCTTCGTCGTACGTGCCGAACATATCAACGAGGCTCCCCGTTGAGACGTACGAAACGTAGTACGTGGCGAGGATCGCGATCGGGATCGCCACGGAGGCCACAAGGTCGAGTGCGCAGTCGCAGACGAGACACAGCAGCCGCTTCTTCGCTTCGTTCTTCTTGTACAGGTGGTGGACCAGTGCCGTGGACCAGCAGTTCAGTACGAGCATGCCCACGTAGAAGCGGTTGAGCCACATGCGCGACAAGTAGAGGCTCATGTGGTACGCCTGGATCGTCTGAAGAATGGTCTCGACGAGCTCGCGGGTGAACAGAATCGCGTGGAAGTGCTTGCCTTCGACGCCGAAGACGCCCTTGCGGTCACACAGGAAATGGTAGAGCCTGATCGACCAGACGGGCCTCTTGAGCCAAGAAGCCACGCTCGAAAACCTTGTCGTCCGGTACTTGCGCTGCTGGTTCTTGTGAGCCTTGAGACCGGTTCGCCGTCGCTTCTTTGACGAACTGAACGCAAACGATCGATAGCGCACCGAGGCACCGACCATCTTGATGATAGCAAGCGCGTGGGGCAGCACCACTGCTCCCAGGAGGATCGCGATCGTTGAGTACCAGTGCGCACCCGTGGTGATGCCGTAGTAGTTAAGACAATAGTCGAAGTACGTGCCCTCGAGGTGCCAGTAGAAGATCGCAGCGGCGCCGAAGAAGACGCCAGTGATGACGTGGAGCAGCAGCAGCGTCAACCACCAGAGCGCGAAGCTGCGTCTCGACACGCGAACAGACACTTGAGAGGTCAGTGTGACTGCCATGCTGGACTTGACGCCGTGGTTCGATTGTGCGCACGCACACGTGGGTATCAGCCAGGCCCTGTTGCTTCGTTGATAAGGTTGGTTGTGAGGGCTGATTTCCCGACAGAGTGAGGCGCTGGACTTGGACTTGAGCAGACGGTAGTCTCTGCTATGTATAGCAGACGGCAACGTCTCTGTCTGGTTCAGTTTCCTCAGCTCGTGATTGTCAAGCTGGATGACGCGATGCGTGGACGCGTTGGGATCGAGCTAACGAAACCGAGCAACTTCTCAATTTGCTGTCTGGACCGCAAGTGACTCTTCAGCTTCTTCGAGATCTTCCCAGCCGCGCCGGGACGGTGCCAGTCTCTTGCTGCAGCTCGCGAGCGGCTTCACCTCGGAGATTGCGACTCGCTTCGTCGATGGCCTTGGTCGCGAGTTCGATTGGAGGTGATGGCGACGCCAGCAGCTCGCGAGCGACCTTGGCGATGACATCGCGAGGTAGAAGCTCGTGAAGGAAGCGTTGAGCAGTGCCTTGAGCTTGCACTGGGCAAGAGCAGTCGCGGCGATGACAGCGAGCGAGGAGAGGATCGTGGAAGTCTGGGCCATGGCGGCTTGGAAGCGGAGGGCAGAGTGGCTGGGACGTGTTCAGGAGTGATGCGAGCTTGGGAGCGCAAATTGAACAATGAGGCAACGAAGTGTCTTTGCGCTAAAATATTCGCCACGGAGTCTCCGGGTGCCGGCATCTTGGTCGACTTGGAGTTCACGCGAGTGACGAGCTCCGGGGTGCTGGTTGGCTAGCACCAT
>JAASFQ010000311.1:0-29214 GCA_023333845.1 Globisporangium polare | reverse complement strand
GCTACGGCACCGCGCTCGTCGAGCGTCTCATGCACTTGGACACCGAGGAGATCGTTGGATACGTCCTCGACGGCGTGAGCACGACCTCCGGAGCGGACGTGAAGGACGGCATGTACATGAGCAACTGGGACACGAACTTTGACGAAGTGGCCAGTCACTACTTCGACTTGCTGACCAAGGACACCGCCCCGGGGGTTATCAAGAAGTTTGGTTCCAAGTCCGTTGGGAGCGTCCTCAAGAACGTGCTTTCCGATATGGACAAGAACCCGAACTCCAAGTGCACCAAGTGGATGACCAGCCTTTTCGTCTCCCCATCGTCGACGACCAGCAGTTCGACCCCAGCGTCCTACTTTGTGCGACAGCTTCTCGGCAAGCTCTTCACCATCACCATCACGCGCTCGTTCATCCCCGCGGTCGTCCACCGCCTGGACCGCTGCAACAAGGACGACCGACTAGTGCTCGCAAACCTTTTCGAGGCGATGAACGAGCAGTTGTCAAAGCCCAGCGAAGAGGACGCGCTCGTGTCCCAGCTCGAGTACTACCTGATCGTGTTCTCCGAGATGTGGGAGTCGCCCACGCCCGACATGGCCACCATGCTGGCTCGCTTCACGAGCGCCAAGGTCAGCTCCGGTCCGATCGCAGCGTACCTGCCACTGTACTGCGCGTTCACGAAGGACACCTCGGCTGCATGTACGTCGCTGGTGAACGCCACCACGAGCCTCGGATCGGGATCTGCGCTGACGTACAAGAAGGACAAGTACTGGAACGTCGCGGCCAAGATCCCAACGCAGGCGAGCGTGCTGATTCTCAGCGGGAAGCTGGACCCGCAGACACCGCACAAGTACGCCGAGCGACTGCTCTCGGCCCTCGATGGCTCGAAGAAAGAGCTTATCGCGTTCGAATACACGCCGCATGGTGCGCTCTTCAATGCGCTGTACGGTGGCTACACTGACGCGTATGGGGTGGGCTCGTCGTCCAACTATTGCGCCGTTGAGCTCATCGCGTCGTACGTTAATGGCGCCGGTGACCTCACCAAGCTCGACAAGACCTGCGTGGGCTACACGAACAGGATGATGTCCAACCTTGATGCGAACCCCGCCTACGGGTACACGTTCTTCGGCACCATTAACGACATGTACGACGACGAACTCTACAACTACTACTCGACTGGACTCAAGACGCCGCTCACCATCGTGTCCGTGGTCGGCGGCATCCTGGCGCTGAGTCTGGGCATCTACCTGTACAAGAGGCTCAAGGCGCGACGAGCTCGTGCTGCCACAGAGGCTGCTGCTCAGGTAGCTCAGGCGGGAGCGGTGGTCCAGGGATCGCCCACGAACGAGACGAGCTTCGTTCCGGCGGACTCGCGGGTGTAAGGGAGTGCAGTAGTGGTCGAGCCTACCGAGCGAAATGCTTGCTCTAATTTCAAGGTTTATTTGTTGCTGTTTTCTTTTCTTTTTGACACCTCCTGAACATCACGAGCAGAGGTATCGTGTTATATTGTTTGCAAACCAGGGGAACCACAATTTGAGGGAGCAACATCATGACAAACACACGCCCTTGCTTTGTTGCTCGGTCGGCTTTTCCTGTGGACCGTCTTCGAATGAAATGTTGAGTCTTCTCTTGCTGAAGCTGAGACGCAAAGGAAAACTAGGAACTTGAAGGAAAGCACCTCCATTTCGGTGAATACCAACGCGTGGACAGCCTTATTGACATATGATCATGTCGCCCACAGCATTTATGTTCCTTTAACTCACTTCACGTCGTTATGAGGTCAGAAGCATTGGCACCGAGTTTCCGAGGCTTCCGAAACGGAGAAGAACTGGTGTATGATTGGAGAATGTGCAAGTCAGCTGCATCTTGAGAGACTGAGAGCGACGCATAGGAAGAACCATGCCATTACCAGCAGGAGGCACGTCGCGTTCAAGATTTGCTTCATCAACCACAAGGTTACCGAGTGCAAGGCTACTTGCCAGAGCTCCATTTGCTGGCGACTGAAAGGGAAAAGACAGGAAGGGCTGCCGGATGCAACGGTTGTGGTTCACGTGCGATCGGGTGAACAAGTCACGCGTCTACGAGAAGAAGCATTTGAAGCACTTGCGTGGGAATGTTCCTGACGACAGCGTTTTGAAGGCGAAAGCGACTCTGAAGATGAAGGCGTTCATCACAGAGCAATACTCAAGCGACATCCCCCCGCGGCATGCATGGAGCCACCTTCGCGATGAAGACGAGTTCAAGAGCGCGCTGTTTGGCCTACCAACTCAGTCGCAGGTCGGCGACCTCATCAAGACGCACACGAGCGAGAACGGCGCGAGTATCCAAGTTGTCAAGACTCAAGACTTCATCGACGAGCGCACTTATCATCCTGGATTGGACGCTTACGAGCCGTTCTTCTTCGGATACAAGACTATCAGCGAAGGGAAAATCCATGTCGGTGATGGTGAGAACAACGATCGTGTGCTTTTGGGGATCACATCCAAGTACTTGCTCACCAGAGCGACGGAGTTCGCCAGCGCGTCTCAGTTTGCACCTCTTCACACCGATACAACGTCCAAGCTGAGTGAAGTGGAGTCTCCGGTCATCGCTTGCGGATTTAGCCGAGCTTATCATCTCACAGCGTTGTTTATCGTCAGCAGGAGAACGACTGTGGAGTCCTCCATTGTGTTCGCGATGCTGTTGGATGTCGTCGCAAAAGTCTGCCAGCAATCTATCCGGATCGATACGATTACGGGAGATGCAGAAGACGCCCAGCTGGACCCCTCTCTGACCACCAAGAGAGGAAAAGAGTTGACCGCACTTAAAAGTCTGCACAGTTCACACAGGTTTGGATGAACCTCCACACAAAAACATTAAAACCGCACACAGCGCGAGTGAGACTACCATATAAGCATGTGTGTTTTAAGCAGCGGTGTCGACTTGCTAGCCACAAAGCGGCATATTGCGAATCTCCATTCTCTCGTCGTCGATGCTGGATGCTCTGTCCTTAGCTTTGTTCACAAGAATCGCCGCCACATCACCACGCACTTCGTATTCTTGGCCCACACACATTTGCTCGCTCACTTTTGCAGTATACAGTCGTGCTGGAGTACGTCCCGATCACACCGCTGATCCAGCCCTCGTTCACCACTTCGCGGTATAGCTGCATCAGATGAATGATGGGTTGCGACGGGCTTCTCTTGCTCGGATTCAATATGTCACAACCTCACATCATGAGCGCTGGAGTGTGCAGTCTCGAGCGAGCATCAGTCCTTGGAAGCAAATGGCAGTGGGTGAGTCAGTGAAGCCGTGGTAAGGAAGTTCAGTGCTCACCGAGTTAATCACAGCGTTAAATTGCTCGACAGCTTTGTTGGTCGTCTCCATACCGATTCTGGTCAGGTTGATCTGCCAATCCGGGAACTTGGCGCCAGGAACAGGAAGCCACCACTCCTTCATGTGCGAAATGAACTTTTCATGCTGCCGCTTTGGTGCGCACTCTCCTCCCACTGCTGACAAACTGCCTCGAGAAACTGGTTTCGCTCAGAAGAACTTGTCGCGAAATGCAAGTCGTAAACGCCTTGGAATGCAAAAAAGGATTTGAGACCACGACAAGCCAGTTCGTTTCTTCCCCACCTAGATCGCAACAGACTATCAGTATAGCACACATGTATGGAGATGATCAGGTGGTAGCTCATAATCATGATCACATGAATAAAAACACATGAAGTCCGTTGCCGATGGATACACTCGCGCGATGCCGTTTCTGGTGGCTGCATCTCCGTCCCACACGAAAAATTGTAGATCCAGGGATGCGCCGTCCCCGCGCTCGTGTTCTTGCTTGATGGATTGCAGCATGCACTGAGCATCCACCTCACGTCGCTGGGAAGTAATGAATAGCGCAACCAGGTGGAACTTGCCAGCAACATCGGAAATTCCCCACACAAAGAGAGGGTACGCCACAGTATTCGTCTAGAATGCCGAATCGCAGTGCATTATTATCTGAAACTACTCGCTTGCCCGGCTTGGTTTCTGGAGCGCAGCCGTGGATGTGAAACCTATTGCAAGCAATCGCATCAGTCAATTTGACACCAACCGAGAGGAGCCATACAAATTCTTACCGATACGAAATGGGAATCCGTTGGACCCGTCTCCGATGGGGTCTCCTGCAGCATTAAATGCGCTGATCCCAAACGCGTATCTTGTCGTCGGACCGGTGGAGTCCAAGCAGCCATTGTAGCGGCGAACTGGCATCTCACTTGAATGTCGTTTATGTTGTTGAAGCTCTCCTTCCAAAATGTGCAAACCAAATACTGCACTTGGCGCAGACTTGGCATGGGGGTCTCGCCAAACTCGCGTTACTTTCTCCAAAGCACCAGCATGATCAGAGATGGCTTGACCATGTGGTTATCGCTCAGTACATCGCCAATGACGCGCTTCATCGCGTTTGTAACCAATACCATAGCATTACAATCTCCAAGTCAGTAAAAGTTCACAACCAGTGCGATGTAAAGCATCCATTGGGGACTTACCCATTCTCTCTTGATATTTGTATTTAGATTTGGAAAGGTTCAGGTGTCGTTGCTCCCATTGAAAAGCGGGCAAAAAGGACGAGGCAGTTGCATGTTTCTCTCCTTTCTAAGTCTATTTTTTATTTTCACGTCCGGCGAAAGATGGCGAGATATTCAGAACCTGTGCCGCGCGTTTTTAACTGCAGTGTATTGGACCTCTGTGAGCTGCCAGCAGATCTTCGTGTTTGAATGGCTCAATATTTATTGATATTGCTGGTTTTATGTCCGAGTTGTTGTAGTCACATGCTATTTATCCGCCACGGGTGACAATCACACCTGATCCAGACCAGATATGCAATTACCGGATCAGAGCAGTCTTTCTCCGGTCGTGTGTTTGTGCGGCGATCGCCCATTTTTGTGTGAGGTGTGTGGCCCGACTTTCAACCGATGCTGCGTTGTGGAACCCCCTCGCCCCTCGATAGTGAGTATTGTATCCACTATAAACCCTTCCTATCGTAGCCAATCAGCGGAAACATAAGGTCCTATTGAAGGAAAGAGGGTTGGATGGGAACATAAAGAGGCGGAAACAATACCTCCTGTTCCTTTCTGTTGGGACAAGTCGAATACCACCTCTGCTGATTCGTGGCCTCTTGAATATTTTATGTCGCTCCGTCCGCTGAGACCCGCATCCATCCGCCCAGTTCAATTTGAGCTCATTCCCCCACTCGCCTTCTCGAGCGCAAGCCAGCTCACCCTCCAACCTCCGGCAACTCGGGATGGTTCTCCCCAGCCACTTCCGCCGCTCCCTCGCGCTCTGCGCTCTCGCTGCCATCGCCTCAGGCCCACACTCTGCTGCAGCTTCTTCTTCTTCGTCGTCGTCATCAGGCTCGGAAGCCACAGCGGTGGGCGACCTCACGTGGGTCGACTGCGATGTGATCCCCAACACCATCGTGAACGCCGTGGTCCAGACCGAGTGCTCGACATTCACAGCGCCACTTTGCCACGAGGGCGTCTGCGAAGACGCGCAGAACCGCACGGTCGGTGTGCACATTCGGCGTATCCGTGCATCCAACGCTGTGGCGTCGAGCTCGAGCGTCTGGCTCCTCCAGGGCGGCGCTGGGACCAGTTCGGCCGGATGTAAGTTGCAACCTACCACGACTACCACCATAACCGTGAGGACTCGACTGTTTATCGAAACCTGACTGGACTTCTGTGTGTGTGTTGCTTATGGTAAACAGTGAGCGAAGCCATGAGCACGTTGTACACCAAGCTCAACGGCAGCGCCCATGTCTATACCTTGGACCAGCGCGGCAGCGGGTCCAGCACACGCTTCGAGTGTCTGAGTGCTACAACCTCGCAGCCGCTCCCAGCCGCCAGTGTCACCGGAGCCCAAGTCGCGATCTGCGCTCAGCAGCTCGAGCAAAAGTTTGGCAAGGACCTCTCGGTGTTCTCCGTGACCAGCGCCGCGTCGGACGTGGCCGCTTTCATCGCCAAGTACCACAGCAGCGCCAAGAGTTTCGTCTACGGCGTGAGCTACGGCTCGGTGCTCGTCGAGCGCCTCATACACCTCAACCCGGTGGGCGTCTCCGGGTACGTACTCGACGCGATCCGCACGACCTCGGGTGCGAATCAAGGCGGCTTCATGTACGAGTCCAACGCTGCGACAGACTTTGGCGCTGTCGCTGACCAGCTCATCGACGCTTGTGCGGGCTCCGTGAACTGCTTTGGCAAGTTCGCGGCCGAGTCATTGCGAGCCATGCTCGAGAAGATGTACTCGGACTTTGGTGCGGGACTCGACTCCAAGTGTGCGTCACTCATCGGCACCACATCCAGTGGGAACTTCAGCCGCCAGCAGTCCTTCGCCCAGCTGCTGCGCATGTTCCTCGCCGAGATGTACGTGGACGAGTTCGCGAAGGGCCTCATCCCAGCGTTCGTGTACCGCATGAATCGCTGCACAGACGCCGACCACGAGGTTCTCGCGCAGTTCATGGAGCGCGGTCTCCCACAATTGCGCGCCAAGTTCGATGAGAGTGAGTACACCTCGTCGCTGCTCTACAGGCTCATCACCTTCTCCGAGATGTGGGGAACCCCCACACCAAGTTTCGAAGTGATGAGCGCCAGATACGAAGACTCGATCATGAGTCTCAGCGACAATGGCGACGGCTCAACGATGGTGGCGGCGTACTGCAGCTTCACACAGGAGAACTCGACAGCGTGTACTGGATCATCCAACCTCACGACGACCTCAACATCCTCCTCGGCGATCGCGTACAAGAAGGACAAGTTCTGGAATGTTGCGGCCACCATCCCGACCCAGGCGAGCGTGCTGCTAATCAGCAGCCAGCCAGATGCGCGCACGCCGCAGAAGTACGCTGACCTCCTGTTGGCCGCGCTTAACGGCACGAACAAGGCGCTCTTCACGCTCAACTACCACGCCCACGGGAGCCTCTGGCGCTCGCCGATCGACAAGCTCCACAAGAACGAGACCACCGCGGGTATGGATACGCTCGTGGCGTTTGTGCAGAACAGCGGGGACCTCTCCAAGCTCAACATCGCCTACGGCGTCGGCGGCATCCCGTCGTACGCTGTCACGGCCACAGAGCAGGTCTCGGAGCTGCTCTTCCTGACCACCGACGCCTTCGAAGGCACGATCTTTGGTAGCAACAGCACCAGTAACTCCAGCACGATCATAGCTGTAGTGGTGACGAGTGCCGCGGTCGTTCTGCTATTCGGGGCTGGTTGGTTCTACTACCGGCGACGCCGAAATGCGCGTCTTCAAGCTGAGGCCGCGTCCCAGGATTCGGCGAAGGCGGTAGACGCGGTGTCGCCGAGCACAGCCGCCTCGTACGAGCTCGAGTCTCGAGTTTAGACATAGACATCTGAAAGACAGCTGTACGTTCGCAGTTGAACCTTATCGTATACTGCGTAGTATACTTGATAAGCTACCAAATGACAACGATCTCATCGAACACTCTCCTTATCTTGGTTCTAGACGTGCTGCTATCGAGTCAATACTGTACCGATCGGAGTTGCAAAAGACATGAAGAATGGCGTGTGTAGAGCAAAAGCGAACGAGTTCAGCTGAAGCATGCGTCGAAGTGCCGGTCCGGGTTCTCAACAAGGCAGCCCCACTGCTGCAGGTTGTTCAGCCCGGCTGAGCTAGTGTCGCTGTCGTCCATGCAAAGTCCAGGCTTGTCCGTCACGAACATTCCCGTGACGGGGTCACTCTTGGATATTGTTAAGGTCGCCACGGGTCTTTGCAACAGATACCTTGGAGCCGTCGCCAACGTCGAGGCGACGGTTCTGCCAGACGCTCTTGATCTGCTTCATCTCGAAATTCGAGGTGACGACCTTGGTTCGGCTATCCTCGGCTGCACGTACAGAGCTGCAGCGACCCACATCGCACACGCCCCAACAGCGCCTGGCTCACTTTCCTCGCTGCTGTGGGTTTCCTAAAATGTGCAACCCAGCCTCTGAACTTCAGCTCGTCGAGAGATCAAGGGGAGCAAACCCTACTTGGGAGTCAACTCCAAGCCCGCGGCTAGCGATATCCACATGCTGGTGGAGCTACCACGGCAACTTGTTCGGTTTCCAGCGGCACCTCGCGATAAAGGGAAGGTGCTACACCCTCCAGCGCCGACAACCAGCACCAGAAATGGCTGCACTTCCACCTCCACGAGGACGCTTCGTCCACGAAAGGCGCGCGCAACGCCATACAGGCGAAAGTAGAACTTGGCCGCAAGTCGGACACATCCACCCAAATGACATGGCTTCACTTTGGAAGGGTGCCGCGTCGAAGCGTGCAATAGCCAAGTTGACCTTCCTCGAAAACGATCGTGGAAAGTCGCTGTTCTTACGAGCCACTGGTGCAACCTTTCTCTCCGGCGAAGTGAGGAGCGACGAGAAGGAGTTGCGGTTCGATTTCAGCCCTTCGAAAGGGATGCATGAGCGTATGCTTATGCGAGCTCGATATGCTGCCGTTCATAAGGATAGACCGCCTTTTCGAACTGGAGATGTATGTGGATACATCTTCGGTATGTTAAGGCGGTGTATCCGTAACGGAGGTTATATAGGCGGTAAAAGGGTCGCTGGTAACACACCTCGCCTTCTGATTCCTGTTTACGAAACCAGAACTGGAAAACCGTCTTCTTTTTTTCCATCCGATATTGTCTGCTGCCCGGTTGACGTTTAGAAGTGAAAGCAGCTATAAAATCGCTGCCTTATCCGGTACCGCTATCTGTGACGTGGCGCCAGATCAGCCAGCCTTCATTCGGATCCCGTCGTTATCCAACGAGAGTCTCATTCATTCCCTCCTGTCTCGCCATTCTCGAATTCGCCACCTGCACCACACACGCACACGCACACGCACAAGGCAGTAGCAGCAATGGCAACGCCCACCAAACAGTTCGACCTGATCGTGTTCGGCGCCACGGGCTTCACGGGCGCGCTCGTGGCGCGCTACCTGCTGCAGGAGGCGGAGTCCGCCGTGGGGGCCCCGAAGGCGCTCAAGTGGGCGCTCGCGGCGCGCAGCCAGAGCAAGCTGGACGCGGCCAAGCAGGCGCTCAAGAGCAAGGTGCCGTCGGTGGACGCGGCCGTGATCGACGCCGTGCCGACCGTGATCGCAGACTCGAGCGACGAGGCCTCGCTCGTCGCCATGGTGCGCCAGACCAAGGTCGTGCTGTCCGTCGTGGGGCCGTACAAGCTCTACGGCTCGCTGCTCGTCAAGGCGTGCGCCGAGAACGGCGTGCACTACTGCGACCTCACGGGCGAGGTGCTCTGGATCGAGGAGATGGTGAACAAGTACCAGGCGGTGGCGCAGAAGACCGGCGCGATCCTCGTCAACTGCTGCGGCTTCGAGTCGATCCCGTCCGACATCACGACGTTCCTCGTCACGGACGCGATCAAGGAGAAGCACAAGTCGTCGACGTCCAAGGTCGAGTTGTACTTCACCAAGCTGAAAGGTGCGGCCAGCGGCGGTACCCTGGCGAGTGTGTTCACGATGATGGAGACCTCGTCGGGCAAGGACCTCAAGCGCTCGCGCAACCCGTTCTTCCTGACGGATGACAAGACTCGCAGCGAGAAGGCTGAGAATGCGCTCGTGAAGCCCAACGCGGCGAGCCCCAAGGTCGAGTACGACAGCGTGCTCAAGAAGTGGTCGTCGCTCTTCATCGGCGGATCCGTGAACCAGGCGATTGTGCACCGCTCGAATTACCTGCTCAAGGGCCTGTACGGCGACAAGTTCGTCT
This sequence comes from Globisporangium polare, assembly GCA_023333845.1. Classification (NCBI taxonomy): domain Eukaryota; phylum Oomycota; class Peronosporomycetes; order Pythiales; family Pythiaceae; genus Globisporangium; species Globisporangium polare. Next base: position 19,487 of record JAASFQ010000311.1, on the reverse strand, counting down.
ACCGCGAGCGCCAGTCGGTCGGCGGGTACTGGAAGAACCTGTTCGCGACCATGGGGCTGGGCGTCCTCGGCATTCTGCTGTACTTCCGCCTGACGCGTGCGCTGCTCAAGCGCATCGGCCCATCGCCAGGCGAGGGTCCGTCCGAGGAGGTCATGAAGAGCGGCTTCTTCATCGCCGAGTCCGTGGGCTACAAGGCGGATGGCAAGGCCGTGATCAAGGCCACGACGGTCGGCTCGGGCGACCCGGGCTACTCGCTCACGTGCAAGCTCATCAGCGAGTGCGCGTTCTGCCTCGCCAAGGGCGAGCTCAACGACGCTGCGGGCGCCGGAGTGATCGGCGGCTTCTACACCCCGGCGAGCGCGCTGGGCCACCACATCGCCAAGCGCCTCGACTCGAAGAAGTTCATCACGTTCAAGCTCGAAGACCTCTAAGGTACTAAGAGTGTGGAGTGTTATCGTGAATGGATGGACTCGTGAGGCTGGACGTTATAGCCGAGTACCGTAGCTAAACCGCAAATCAATATGAAAAGAATGTTTCCACATAACTCGCGTTTGGAAGGTCGCGCCCTTTCGAGCCTGGCACTCCAAAGATCTTCCTCGGCTTGTGCGCCAGTCAGTCACTCGGTCATTCTGCGACAAGAGACTTGTTGCCACGTGAGACGCGAACGAGTGAGAATGGGGAACCAACAGAGCAGCCGCGAGCTCGCGAGTGCGGCGACGGCGTTCGCGCGCCGCCCGACGGACATGGAGCTGCTGATCCTCTACCAGCTGCAGAAGAAGCTCTACACGCGGCTCGTCGAGTCCCCAGAGGTGCGTTTAAGCTCCTCACTGTCTGCTTACTAACTAGGAGACTCCGTAGATCTAAAGAACGGTGTCTGTGTGCTATGCTTTCAGCACCTGGCGCTGCTGAAGCGCTACTGGGACCTGAGCTTCGGTAGCAAGCAGCAATCCCCACCGTTTGTTCGCAAGAGTCCATTCTGGCACTCGGCTGGGGGCTTTTCAAGCGACAACCCCGCTGAAGATCTGCGTGGTATGGGCGAACTGGGACTGCGGTGCCTGCTCTTCTTTATGGAGAACTACCCAGGCGAGGCTGCGATGATGAAGCGCGCAAGAGGTGGGTACCCGTTCGTCAAGGCCGCGCTGGCGGTCGCGAGGGCCCTGTGCGAGATCTTTCGACTCGTGGATGAAGAGGGCGAGTCGGGCAAGTTCCCCGTCACGCGGACGCTCTACTGGCAGGTGCTCGAGAGCGACGCGAGCTTCTTCCAGCTCTTCTCGCTGCTCTTCCTGCTCTTTGACGAGCTCTATTGCGAAGAAGTGGCCACGAACTGGGGCCTGCAGGACGAGATCGCGTGCTCCACGGCCATTGTCAGTCGACTCGTGGACGCCGCCAAGCTCAAGCTGCTCAGGGCGCTCGTGAAGGCGCCCATGCGCGTCGACGACCTCCGAGACCTCTGCAGCAACGCCCACCACGCACTCAACAAGAATTCCGACAGAGTTCGACAGAATAACCAGGTTGCGAGTGGGAACTCCGTGCGAACGGGACAGCCGGTCTCGCTCTGGAAACAGCACGAGACCCAGCGCAAGACGATGCGCGAGGCCAGTAAGAACTGGCACCACGACGGAAACCTGATGGTGGGCGCTCTACGCAGTAGTGGGAGATGTCCCAAAAGTGACGAGATCCGTTCTGTCGAGTGCCTCGAGAGACTCCAACCTCGCCAGCCGGAGATCTCGTTCTCGCCACCGGAGGCACTCAGTCACGAGCTGAGCGTTATTGAAGAAACGATTTCCATCACCAGCGACGACGATGAAGAGGAAGAAGAGAAAGACGAAGAGCTGCACCCAGAGGCCCACAAGTACGAGAAGAACGGCGTGAAGCCTACCAGTTGCTACTTGGAGCCAGAGGAAGCAGATGAGGTCGACATTTTCAAAGGCTTGGTGTTCACGAAAGCCCCGGTGGTAACTATATCGACTATTGCTGGTGAGAGCGCAGGGCTGAGTCAGGCGGCGAGAGTTGGCTGAGTGGAGGCACAGTTAGTCTCATGCTTTCTTAAAAGAGTGTTCATTTCACTTTAAACTGCTCATCCACCTCAACACAGCAAGCGGTCGACCAAACGCCGCGAGGTCCAGCCCCATTGAGCCTACGAAAGGGGTAGCGAATGAGGTTCTCGAACAAGTTCCTTCGATCTCAGCTCACGACTTGGAAACAAACAGCCAGCAAGAAGCGGATCCAGTCGACGCAGCCACGCGCTAAGGACTCTGCCACAAGCAGTAGTCAAAGCACCACCAGTTTCAGGTTGTCACGAAGCTCATACACCTCATGGCATCCTAGGCCCGAGTCCAGCTACCGAAGCATTCACTGATGTCGAATGCTACAGAGTCGTACGTAAAGCTCATAGTCCTCATAAAGCTGCTGGTGACATCGCTTGCCACAGGTTGAAGTTGAACCGAGTGGGAGCACAGCTACGGCTCATCATCACGCCGCATGATTACCACGCGCTGCTCGCTCGAGGGCACGCATCGGCTCCAGTGCTCGCGGTGCAGCTTTCAACTGCTGATCAAGGATGACGAAGCAGTTCATGACACGGGCCTGGTGGACAGTGGTGCGTGGAGCACACCTGGGACTCAGTTGCATACGTGAGGCGTTTCACATTCGAGACTTGTTTATGACATCACACATTCGAACACGTTACACGGCGCTTTGAAACGGCTCCCCACTTTCAGCCAACCAATGCGAGCCACACGCAACTGACTGGACTCTGAAGCGTCGCCCTTCCTCTCTCACTCACTCACTCTTCAAGACATCAGCAACCGCTCAAGCCACTCACTCACTCACGACCAGCAGCTCAGCGACCGCTCAAGCCGCGCACGGTTTCAGTGCGGAGATCGCTCGCAAGCAGCCTCCCCACCAGCGAGCTGTCATGGACGCCACCGCGCCACAGACAGCAGTGGAGGAAGCAGTGACTCGTGGTGATGACCGCCCCGTCATAGACGCCATGCAACGTGGAGACATCACCGCTATGCTGCTGCTGGTGACGCTGATAGAGGGACAGGAAGGCAGCAGCAGTGTCAGTGAAGCCATCAGGCGCTATCGCAACCCTCAACAGCGGTCGCTCGCTCACCTCGCGATCCAACTCGACAACCTGGAGATCCTCGACTTTGTGCTTTCAAGCGGACTGGATCCAGACACGGACTGCGACGACAGCGATGGGAATTCGCCCATGGCAGTCGCAGTGTTGGCTCGGAACGTGGACGCAGTGCGCGTTCTGCTGTCCTACGGAGCTAGCGTCAGCCGGTGTGATGGCGATCTCCACACATTGCTGCACCTGCTGGCGATGAACAGTGTCGAGGGCGATAGTGATGCAGATGCTGGAATGGTGGACCTGCTCGTTCGAAGCGGGGAGGTCGACGTCGACGCTCGTGATGCCTCAGGGAACACGCCGCTCCACTTGGCTGCAGTGTATGGATCTCCAGCTACTGCGAATCGACTGATCCAGAAGCGAGCGAACGTCAATGCTGTGAGCGAGGGGGGATCAGCGCCACTGCACTTTGCAGCAGCGACTGGGGATGTTGACATTGTGAAGTGCCTGATCAACGCGGGGGCAGATTTGCACGCGGCCGACGCACTGGGCAACACGCCGTTGATTGACGCGTCGTTCGTGAGTCAGAGCTCGTCGCCGCATTTCGCATTCGGAGATCAACACACGCAGAGCAAAGTCGTGAAGCTCCTGCTGGAGAATGGCGCAGACCCGAATGCTGTCAACTTGGAGGGCAACAACGCGCTCTTTGGCGCCGTGCGCAATGGATTCGAGGACGTGATCGACCAGCTGGGCCGACACAAGGTGTCGTCTGGTGGTTTCCAGCAGCGCAACAACCGACAAGAGACGCTGCTGCACGTCGCGGCGCGGGCTCAAGTCACAAATGTATCGATCTGGGGGAAGCTGCTGAGTTACTGTGGAAGGAGCAGCGTGAACGCAGTGGACCGATTCGAGCGCACGTGTCTTGGGATCTGGATGACGTGGCCTCAGAGCTTCGGTGAGCCAAGTGATGAGAGCGAGGGCGACATATTGGTAGAGTTCAGGTCAACGACAGCAGCAGCAGCAGGAAATGGGATTCGAGCCGTGTCAAAGCTGCTGCTGTCGATCAAGTAGAGCTGGGTTCCTCGAGCGAGCTACCATCCCCAGACATCTCTCTTTGGTGGCTAGGCCGGCAGGAATACAGTACATGTGGATCTTGCTAGCTAGTTCGTCTCGAGTCTCTTAGATGAAGCTCTGAATGCTGCCCTCTTCAGACCAAGGTTGTGGGAGTCATTCTATCTTACGGAGCTCTTGAGATCAGTTGATGCCCGAGAGTGCTGGCCTCGTTGAAGTTTGGATGAAGCCAAGGATTGGATGAGGTGAATCCTGACTGGACGAAGCGACGACCCAGACGGATGCACTGGGCTGGATGAGTGATGGTTTGTTCTTCACAGCTGCTCGTTCATTGTAGTTTTCCACGGCTCGCGGCTTCCTCACTCCGCAACTCGCCTCGCTCTCAGCACAGCCTCACGCTCCAGACGGAGATTCTGTCACCCATGGCGCCAATCCACAACTCCAGCAGCACGAGCCAGTCCCATGACGACGCACCGAGCTTCACCATCCGCCAGTACGAGCCTCAGGACCACGCGCAAGTCGCCAAGCTCATTAGCGACGGCCTGCTGCACTACGCGCATGCGGACGACGCGCTCCACGACTTCTGGGTGGACTACATACAGCGATCGCTCCTGTCGGACGTCGCTGACATTCCAGACCAGTACCTCACTCCAGGCTCGAACTTCTTCGTGGTCACCACTACTTCTACAGGCCCAACGAGCCCAGAGGATGGCTCATTCGACCCAGCTGATGAGAAGGGCTCCCAGCCAACCATTGTGGCCACGATCGGCGTCAAGAGGCAGAGTGACAGTGTAGCGCAGCTCAAGCGCGTGTCTGTCAAGGCCGCGTTCCGGCGCTTTGGCATCGGCCGCTTGCTGCTGGGGCACGTCTTCGCCTGGGCCAAGGAACAGCACGAATACGAGAAGATCGTGCTCTCGTGCACGGCCACGCAGTTGCAGGCGATTGCGTTCTACGAGTCGCTCGGGTTCACGTGCGTCAAGCGGACTGTGCGGCTCACGGACCCGTACCTGGAGCTCATGCACTTTGAGAAGAGCGTCGTGTGATGGTCATTTGAGCTTCGCGAGCTCTGTTCAATATCAGATTCAAGAGCGCGAGTGGCCACCACATGCGCATTCTTGACACCAAAGGTGATGGGCGAGCTATTTCTGCGCATTCTGTGACTGGTCGAGTCAATCGATTTCTTTAATTGCAGTAAGCCTTTATAATCAGCATCTAGACCACGTTAGACGTAGAGCTGCCTTCTTATTGAGTGCTCTGTGGGCCAGTAGAAGCAGTATGTATGACCAAAGGCCAAGCAGAGCATAAACGATCCGACTGCTCACAAGACGCTTGAACACACATCCACATTGATGCCATTCCTCGTCGAACGAATTCGGCGCCTTCGTTCATTCACGCATTCACCACCGCAGACTCTCTCTCTCTCTCACACACAAGGCCCTCCAAGCTCACAGCAGCCATGGCGCCCATCCAAGACGCAGCCACGCCAACGACAAGCGCAACACCAGAGGCCACCAGCGCCAGCAAGCCCGAGATCACGATCCGGCAGTTCCGCGACGAGGACCTGGGCGTTGTGCGGCAGCTCTTCAGCGACGGCATGATGTACTACGCAGTCAAGGACCACCCGCAGTACAGCGTCTGGGCGGACTACGTCAAGGAGACGCTCGCCACGGACCTCGCGGACGTGCGCGGCCACTACATGGCAAAAGGTGGAGACTTTTGGGTCGCCACGACCACAGACCCCGAGACAAATGAAAAAGTGACGGTCGGCATCCTCGGCATTAACCCCAAGCCTGAAGGTGTGGGCGAGCTGCGGCGCATGTCCGTGAAGCTCGAGTACCGACGCTACGGCATTGGCCAGCTGCTGATCGACCACGTGGAGGCATGGGCGAGAGCCAATGGCTTCAAGACACTGACGCTCTCGAACGGCAACATGATGACCCAGGCGCACAACTTCTACTACAAGCTCGGCTACAAGTACACGGTCACCACTGTGCTCTGTCCCGACCCGTTCTACGAGGTCATGCACTTTGAGAAGCACCTGTGAGACGGCTCCAGTCACAGCTATAGAGCGTGTCGGCGGATTCTTCGTCTTGAGGTCGAACAAGGACGTCTTTGAAGCATAAATACACGCGCCGTCGATGCACAGTGTAGTATCAGCCAAGCGCTGTTGTTGCGAGAGCTCTGAGGCCCTACGTCTCTTGCGTGGAGCGTGTGATTCAGGTTGTCGCTCGCATGTGGAGGCTGTGGGAAGCTGTCTCATCTGGTTGGACTCTTCGCCGGTACTGTAGAATGATGATGCGCAGCCATGGAGTCATGGGACGTCTCACGTACCATAAAAAGCTGTCTGGTGCCTGCATGCCGGATCGACTGTCACCAAGGCCACAGGCGATGACCTCATGGTGTCTGCTGCTCGATTCCCCCTTTCGCCACAACCGAATCCGAGCTCCACAAGACACCTAGCGCTCTCAACACAGCAGCAAATGGCTCCAATCGAGACCACTCAGCAACACCAGTAGCAGCACCAGCTCCGGAGCCCGTGGTGTCCATGGGCTACGAGCAGACCGAGGTCGAGGTCGTGAGCCACGAGGCGTACTTTGAGGCCGTGCTCTTCGCCAAGACCCTCCTGCGAGCTTTCCTCTCTGCGTAACTACCAATCGATCAATAGAGTGTAAGCCTAGAAACCTTGCGTTCCGATATGTACGGTGCGCTCATAAGGAGCTGCGAAGGTGGTGCCACCGAACAATGCTGAAGATCGTTAGTATCGCTTCCAATTGGCTTCCAGGCGTTTTGCGCGCTCGTTCGCTCGAAAGACAGCAGCAGAGAATGAAAGTGCACGACGAAGCGGATGGATCACCCCGGCTCAAAGGCTCAAAAGCCCAGACTCCTGTCCACTTGAAGGTTGTGTTGTTGCAGGCGCCGAAGTTGTGCGCTGCTGTTGGATATTTGGTAACTGGCCGAGATGGCCTCCTGCGGAAAAGCTCCGTCCGAAGACATCGGCATAAAAAACCCAGCAAGATGCGACCAACAGGTGACAACCTCATCGACACACGCCCATACAAACCATGCACAAGCCACAGTTGGCTCAGACGGCGCTCCCTTGGCTCTCTCGTGTGACTCGAGTGTCGCTTGAGTGTGGAGCCACTGCACCCAGAGTCAGTCGACTCACAAGTTGTACTAATCCGAGCTTATGCGATGCCCAGATGGTTTGCGTGATTACGCGATTCCTCCGTTGCACGTCGGCTTTCCTCGGCCCTTCGTGCGCGCTCGCTCGCTCGGAGCTCCTTCATTCTCGCATTTCCAGGCTCCAGCACCCAATACAAGAGAGCTCAGACAGCCATGGCTCCGTTCGAGCCGACCGCAGTGCACGCCCCAACGCCACCAGCTCTTGAGGCAGCCAATGGCGCCCTCCCGCCAGTCATCTCCGCCGCCACCAACGCTGAGGTGCACATCCGTCAGTTCGAGCCGCGCGACCTCAAGGCCGTCGAGGAGCTCTTCTCGTCGGGCATGCTCTACTACGCGACCTTCTACCCAGACCTGTACTCCATCTGGGAAGGCTACGTGAACGAGAGCATCCAGGACGACATCGCCAGGATCGACGAGGTGTACATCGCGCCAGGCGGCAACTTCTTCGTCGCGACGATTGAGGACAAGGTCGTGGGGATGGTGGCGCTCGAGAAGAAACCGGACGGTGAGGGTGAGCTGCGCCGCATGTCGGTGAACGCCGAGTATCGCCGCTTTGGCCTCGGCCGCAAGCTCGTGGCGCACTTGGAGACCTGGGCCAAGAGCAGCAGCTACAAGCGCGTGTGGCTCTCGACCGGCGCCAACATGACGAACGCGGTCAAGTTCTACCCGTCCATTGGCTACGAGCACTACGACACGAAGGTCTTCAGTCAAGACCCGTACTTTGAAGCGTATTACTTCGGCAAGGACCTCTAGCAATGTGGTGATGATAATGGTAACTCGTAATAGGAAAGGGTGTAACGTATACGGTGCAATTTGATGCTCTTGGCGCCCCATGGACTCCGTTGCACTTGAACAGTGCAAGCGACTCCGGCACGGAGACTTTGGTTGGTCACCAAATGAAAATGGTCTGGCCATGAGGTGCGCCGGCTCATGATGCAGCACGCCACCGACGAGAAGATCGACGGTCCTAAATATAGGCTTCTCTGGTGTGGAATCCAAGGCAAGAAGCTTGCGTGATTACTTCAGCGCACTTCGACTTCGCTGCTTTGCAAGGCTTCGTGGCTCGCTCACCCTTCATGCGCTCTTCATTCGCACATTTCCAGGCTCCAGTGCACAAGAGAACAGCTCATCACGGCTCCGGTCGAGGCCGCACCAGTATCCGCACCAGCTATCGCAGGAGCTACTGAGATGCTCATTCGTCAGTTCGAGCCGCGCGACCTCAAGGCGGTCGAGGATGGTGGCGGTCAAGTTCTACCCGTCCATTGGCTACAACCACTTCAAGACCGAGGGCATCGAGGAGGAGCCGAACTTCGTAGCGCTCCTCTTTGCCAAGGATCTCTGATATATCATGCTTTTGAAAATGGAATCCACAGAGAGACGTGTATGGTGTCCAACTGTACTGGAAATGTGATCTCATATCGGTGCTTTTCGTCCACACGGGACCTTTCATGGACGACTACTGATATAAGATACGTTGGTTGGCCACGAGCGCGTGCCTGGTCGTCCGTGACGCAGTGTGTCTGTCGCTGCGCGATGGCCCGACCGAGGTGCCTGTCGGTCCCACTGTGAGGATTGCACATCAGAGCGCGAATGTTTGCGGTCAGTACTTGGTCGCAAACACGACTCCAGCGCAAGATTCTCACCCGTTGCTCATTCACGAATCGGCGCACCACGAGACACAACGGCGGCTCCCCACTATCGACAAGGACGACCATCCAGCATCACGATGATCCCGAGCGACACGTCCGAGCTCGCGAAGCGCATCCAGATCCGCCAGTACGAGCCCACGGACCAGTCGCACGTCGAGGAGCTCTTCGCGACCGGCATGCGCTTCTACGCGGCCAAGCACGACGGCTACCAGCACATGTGGGAGCGGTACATCCAGGAGAGCATCCAGGACGACTTGTCCAAGATCGAGCAGGTTTACATTCGCCCAGGAGGCAACTTCTGGGTCGCGACCCTCTCTGCAGGAGGTCCAGAAGAGTGGACTGAGGACAAGGTGGTGGCGATGGTCGGGCTGGAGGTCAAGCTTGGTCTTCGAGAGGGCGAGCTGCGCCGCATGTACGTGGGCGCTGAGGTGCGCCGCTGCGGCCTGGGCAAAGTGCTCGTGAAACACTTGGAGACCTGGGCCAAGGCCAACGGGGTTGACAAGGTCACGCTCTCCACGGACGCGTTCATGGCCGAGGCGTGCAAGTTCTACCAGTCCATCGGGTATGAGCACACGAGCACGCAGGTGCTGCGAGAGGAGCCGCGCTACGAGGCGCTGCTCTTTGCCAAGAAGCTTTGAAGCAAGGGCGTTTCGGACACGCTCCAGCTAGATATACATGTGTAGTATACGCTGAGCTCCCGAGTGGTGTATACACCCTTCTGAAATCCAGCTGAGTTTCTCGAAAGTGTACCATACGTTTGGTACATGAGCCCATCGCCAGCTGGGACATCGAGCTCCATTTGAGAATTCTTCGCCAATTGTCGAAGCAAAGCAGAGATGGGTGCGTCCAGCTCGCGCGAGAACGAGGGCGCGGCGCTCGAGTTCATCGAGCGCACGATCGCGGAGCACCCGGTGGTGATCTTCAGCAAGTCGTACTGTCCCTACTGCACCCTGGTGCGCTCTCTCTTTGCCTCTGTCTATGAGCCACATCACTGCTTCTATCCTTTTCGTCCTTGCTGATCATTCTTCGTTGTGCGCACACAGGCAAAGGACGTGATGAAGCAGGCGGGCGCGCCGTTCCACGTCGTGGAGCTCGACCGCAAGAGCGACGACCCCTCGGGCTCCGACATCCAGAGCGCGCTGGCGCAGAAGACAGGTGCGTGTTTGCGCCAGCAGCTTCACGTTGAAGCCGCTGAGCTGCTCGCTTGCAACGTTGCCATTCACCACTCACTCGCGCTCTCTCTTGCCCCGTGCATGTTGATGTATCCTGTAGGCCGCCGCACGGTGCCCAACGTGTTCCTGGCCAAAGAGACGATAGGCGGCGGCTCGGACGTCGAAGCGCTCTTCCAGTCGGGCCAGCTCACGGAGATGCTCGAGGCCGCCGGCGTCCTCAAGTAAGCAAGCAGCAGACAGCCCTGCATCGGCCAGCATTAGGGTGTACTGTATCATTCACAGTACACACATGGCCATTGAGCTCAGCGTCAGACCCACACATAGCCTAATACTCTGTGGGTGGAACCGGCAAGACTGCGGTCTCATAATCGTGAAGGATATTAAAAAGTGTTGCCATTGTTTTTCATAAAATCGTCTGTTTGTTCAGCGTCTTCTTCGACACCAAAAAGGAGAAATGCAGCCAACCTTTCCACACACCACCATCCACGCTACGCAACAACACGTCTTCATTAGGTACACAGCCTAGTCGACCTTCTTGATCTCGAAGTTCATGACGCCCTTGTCGTGCAGGCGCTTGGCGAGCGAGCGGCCGCCGGCGCTGGCCGGAGTGAGGAAGCCACCGGCAGTCACGGCGCCGTCGGTCTCACCCTTGGCGAGGCACTTGGCGATCTCCGAGATCATCTTGCTCGTGATGAGGTAGCCCGGGTCGCCCGCACCCGTGGTGCAGCCGCGCGCCACGAGCTTGCGGTTCTCGTCGTAGGCGAGCGACTCGGCCTTGAAGAAGCCCTTGACGAGCTCCTCCTCGGTGGGACCCACGCCCGGAGCTGGGACGACCCACTCGAGCAGCTTGCGCGACAAGTCAAAGTACGAGAGCGCGAGCAGCGAGGCCGTGACGAGCGACACGATGTTCTGCACGAAGAAGCCGCCAGTGGAGAAGCGCTCCCAGTAGCTGAACGCCTTGCCGTAGTAGTCGCCCAGCAGGTAGTTGCTGCGCAGCACAACGGGCGAGTTGACGCCGGCGCCGATGAACACGGTCGTCCAGGCCGCGAGGTCCTTGTCGTACTTGACGCGGAAGCCCGTCTTGTTGGCGTCCTCGAGGTGCTTCTTCTCCGCCTCGTACTCGGGGCTCGTGTAGAAGAACGGGTCGAACATGCGCTTCACCTCGCTGCGCGTCGAGATCTTCATCTGATTGAGCAAGCTCGCGCATGTGCCGCCGCTCACGCCGCCGAGCGACTCGACCCAGTAGAACGAGATGTGCGACGACTCGGTGTTCAGCTTCGTGCGCACAAAGTCCGCGAGCAGGAACGTCGTCATGTCGGACGGCATGGCCTCGAAGCCGCAGCAGTGCACGATCTTGGCGCCGCTCTTCTTCGCGACCTCCTCGTACTTGCGCACGTTCTTGTCGGCCCAGATCATCTCGCCCGTCAGGTCGCAGTAGTGCACGCCGTTCTCGGCGCAGAACTGCACGAGCAGGTTCGCGTAGATCGCGTACGGGCCCGCGAGCGTGAGCACGACCTTGGTGGACTTGACGAGCGCGAGGATCGCCTCGGCGTCCGTGGCCTCGGCCACAACCATCGGGATGCTGTCGATCAGCGCGGGCTTGACGTTCGGCAGCTTCTCCTTGAGGATCTCCTTGGTCGCCAGCAGCTTGGCCTCGCTGCGGCCGGCGATGGCCCACTTGAGCGCCGAGGCCGACTCGGGCGACGTCTCCGCCTCGGTCAAGAAGTAGCGCGCGACCAGCTGGCCCGTGAAGCCCGTGGCGCCGTAGATGACCACGTCGAACTGCTTGTCCGCCATGCTTGCTGCTGCTTGTCTTGCTGGAGAGAGCGAGGTTCGGATCTGACGAGGAGGAGGGAACAGGCGGAAGGCTTCAAGCGAGCGAGGCCAACAACGGGCCGAGGCGCGGCGCAAAAGGCCGTTGGTTCAGTCAGTCGGACCTGCAGAGAGGACGCTCCGATTGCGTTGACACGCATCCGCTTGCGTTCGGTTTCGGAGATGCTGTCGTCGTCGCGACGTTGTGTCGCAAAAAGGTCTCGCACGTGGCTATTATTATCCAATGGGGCGTGCGCCGCGTTTGGCTTCGGACCAATGGGAGGACATCAACTGAAGTTTTTCGAGCCGACCCGACTATGTGCCTGTGATGTGTTGATACCGCGTGATCGCCAGACGAGGCAGTTTTGACCCTTCATAACATGATACAGAGTCGATGGTGCAGAGGTGATCAGATAGCACAGGTGAAAGCACTTGGAGGGGAACTTCCCCCCCTCCGAGAGGAGCGAACACCTCGGACATCCAGGAACTTTGAGGCGCCACACAGGTCTAGTACTGCACTCTCATCCCCATGAGCACAACCCGATCGCCAATGGCGCGATGGCCTGCAATTGTATCCAGCACTGTGCACAGAATGAATCGATAATACTGTAGCGCTGCCGAAGCGATCGGAACGCCTCGTCGTGCCTCGAGAGAGATCCGGTCACTCCGTTCTCTATGGTGGTGGCTGATGGCGCCTCGTCTGGCGATCGGCTCATCGCAACGCACTAGAGCGCCGGTAGGTCGAGTAAATCAAGTTCAACGGCATCCAGCCGCTTTGTTGGCGCGTTGATAGGATGGCTGTTCAGTCTCAGCATAGGGCATCCCTGACAAAGTCGCGACCTCGAATCGCAATCCGCTTCAGCAACCCACACAGACTATCAGTAGAAACCCCTAGTTCTATCCCATTGATCTCACACCCACTTCTCGTAGTGAACGTTCTCGAAGAGCGGCCCAGCGCACATGACGCTCGTGTGCGTGTACTGGAAGCCATGAGCCTCGTAGAACCGGTGCGCCTGCACCTGCTTGACCGAGCACGAGAGCTTCAGCACCTTTAGCTTCCGTTCGTCCCTAGCCCACTCCTGCGCGTGCAGAAAGAGCTGGCGGCCGATGCCGAAGCGCCGGTGGTCTTCACGGACCGACACGCGGCGCAGCTCGCCCACGTCCGTAGAGTGCCTTTGAATGGCCAGTGTGCCCACGATGACCTCAGACTCACGCTCGAGGTGGTCCTTGGTATTAGAATCGCTGGATGGCTGGGCTGTCGCGACCCAGAAGTTGCCGCCGTGGGCGACGTAGTGGCCCAGGATGTCTGCCAAATCCTTCTTGAGCGAACTCGCGATGTACTCGACCCATATCTTGTACAGTGGGTCGTCCTCGTGCGTGTACGACATGAGTCCGTCTCGGAAGAGCACGAGCACTTGGCTCAGGTCCTCGTCGCGGAACTGGCGGATCGTGATGGTCGGGGGTGAGCTGAGCTCGTCGCTATTCGTCTCCTGGTTGGAGATCGTCACAGTAGCAGTCTGGGCTTGGATTGGAGCCATAGTTCAGTGGACGTGTGTGCTTGAGGCTCGTTTGAAGAATGACTGGTTGCTTTTCAACATGGCTGAGGAGTGCGTCCCTTCAGCGATGATCGCTCCTAGCGAATCTTGGCAGCAACCTGCTGCTGGATAATGGATGCAAGGGTCTCTTACGCAAGTCGTTGGAGTGCATTGCCGTTGTCTGTGGGAGTTTCGAAACGGACGCATTGCTCCCCTCCCCTTCCGATCCTTCGCTTTCAATCGTCAAAGATCGGTGTGCGCGGGTCGGCAAAGCGATTTCGAGTCGAGCACAAGCCGCCATCCGGGTCGGCAAAGGTTTTGTCATCCAGTGCCAGTGGTCTCATCCAATCGAGCTGTTTGCTCTTCGATTGATGGTCAGCCACCACAAGAACTGGATGGTGATGGATGGACCAGCACTCACGTACCAACTGAGCTCATACCTTTTTTCAAGAGGCTCGTCCTATCAAGCGGCGGGGAGGCGACCATTTCCAGTTCTGCTTCGTCGAGAGCCCACGGACCCACTCGGACGAAGCCACTCTCAGGAGCACCACTTACCGCCAACCAACCATGCCTGCTCCAGCACCACCAACAGACAAGACACCAGCACCTGAGCCGCTCCCGAAGATCGCGATCCGCCAGTTCGAACCGAAGGACCTCGCTCAAGTGCTCGCGCTCTTCAAAGACGGCATGATGATGTATACGGAGCCGAGCCACCCACACTACATCGTCTGGGTGAACTACGTCGCCGACTCGCTGGCTACCGACCTCGCCGACATCCCAGGTTTCTATTTGGGCTCACAAGGCTCGACGTTCTTCGTCGCGACTGCAGTGGACGCCGCTAGCGGGGACTCGGTGGTCGTCGGCACAATCGCGATTGAGCGTAAGAGCGACGAGCTTGCAGAACTGCGCAGGGTCTCCGTCAAGGCCGAGTACCGTCGCTTCGGCCTCGGGAGGCTGCTCATGAGCCACGCGACCCGGTGGGCGGCAAAGGAGGAGCACAAGTACAGAAAATTGACGCTCTCGACCGCCGCGACGCAGTATCTTGCGATCAAGTTCTACGAGTCGCTGGGCTACGTGTTCGCGAGGACGAGCGTGCTCTGCGAGAAGCCGTACTTTGAGCTCACGCACTTTGAGAAAGCGATCTGAAGGCTGTTTAGCGAGCCGGAAGAAAGAAGAACAGTAGCCGGAAAGCAGTAACGCGCCGACCTCAACACCAAATGCACCAACCTGTCGCTCGTTTATCCATGAAAGGCACATGCGCTTTCTCCATCATGCATTAGTCTTCACGCTATCCAGATCATCGCAGTACGGACAAAGAGAGCGGTCGGCGCGCAGTGAGTGAGTCCAGCTTGCGATGCGGGCCTTGCAGCCAGTGCGGGGCCACCTGCGTCCAGACCATTGAGGCTCTCGCTTCCGATCAAGAGGTATCAAAATAGCTGGCATTGCTGCGAGGCGCCTCGGCTTCGAGCCACGTGTCACTCGCAGCTTGGAGCCCAAGAGGGACTCTTATTTCACCCGAGAGTGCTGGGCACAGTGAAGTTTGGATGAAGCGGGTGTCGATCGATCGTTGCAATGAGCCGACACGACGAAGCGAGCTGGATGGTTCGCTGTCCGCTCACTCCGCTGGGTTTATAATCGCTTTGCTTTATTCGCGCGCTCAGATCTCCTTCTCAAAGTGCGTGAGCTCAAAGTAGGGCTCTTGGCAAAAGACCGAGGTCGTGGTGAGCGTGTAGCCGAGCGAGTAATAGAACTTGTGTGCTACATACTGCGTCGCGGCGTTCGAGAGCGCGAGCTTGCTGTACCGGCGCTCGTGGCTCTTGGCCCACTGGGTCACGTGCGCCATGAGCAGGCGGCCGATGCCGAAGCGCCGGTGCGACGCCTTGACCGACACTCGGCGGAGCTCGGCCACGCCCTCCTGGTCGGACTTGTGCTCCAGGCCCAGCGTCCCCACGACCTCTTCCTGTTCGCCTTCGCTGGTGGAGGTTGGAGCCGTGGCCACGAAGAAGTTGGAGCCGTCGCCGCGCATGTAGTGGCCCGGGATGTCGGCCAGGTCGGCTTTCAGCGACTGCGCGACGTAGTCGACCCAGACCGAGTGCTGCGGGTGGCTCGTCTCGGGCGTGTAGAAGAGCATGCCCTCGCGGAAGAGCGCGACCACCTGCGCGTGGTCCTCGGGGCGGAACTCACGGACCGTGATGCGCGGACTGCTGGTGGCACTGGTGTCTTCATTGGGACTGGTCGTATTGATCATTTCGATCGGGGCCATTGGTCTAGTGTTTTGTATCGCTTGTCTGGTGCTGGACGGTGGAATTCGGAATGACGCCGAAGGAACACGCGTCGAGGGATCGACTCACTGGTCGTGGAGTTGCGCACATTCCAGTAACACACACACACATCAGCTCAACAAGCGGCACCGGCTGTGTCACTCTATGTTTGAGTATGGCGGCACCAGTGCTTCATATCGGAAGACTTGGAGAGGACGCACAGAACGGCGATATTTGTATTCGTACCCGGTATAGAGCTTTGCTCTAGGGATTTATTGCATTCGACTGAAGCCTGCCTCATGCCACCGTCTTGTGTGGCTCATGAGACCTGAGCCACGAGCTGCTTGCTAAAGCGCGCGAGCTTGTAGTCCTCAGCCTCGAGCTCCTCACCAATGAACTCGTAGCCGCACTTGGTGTAGAACGCGATGGCCTCCTTCATCACGGTCCCCGTACTGAGACGCACGCTCTTGAAGCGGTTGTCTTTCGCCCATTGCTCAAGGTGGGCGATTAACAACCGGCCGATGCCGAAGCCCTTGTAGGTGCTGTTGACAGACAGCCGCCGCAGCTCCGCGTCCCCATTCCCCTTGGGCTTTATCCCCACCATACCCACGACCACCTCTTCTTCAGGAGTGTGAGCTGCTGGTAGAGTCGCGACCCAAAAGTTGCCACCAGTGGCCATGTACGCGGCCTGGACGTCCGCGAGGTCGTCCTTGAGGCACGACGCGATGTACTGGAGGTTGTAGGCGTCCTGATGCGCGTCGTACGAGCACATGCCCTCGGTGAAGAGCTCGGTCACGACGGCGGCGTCTGCGGGCGTGAACTGGCGGATGCGCACGGCGGATTGCTGCGGTCGCTTGGGCTCGTCGCTCATCTGTGTGTGCTGAGTGCCGAGCGCTGGAGTGCCAATGAGAAAATGACTGGCAAGCTGAGAAGATTGCTGCGAAAGAGCCCATTCCTAACAACTACCGTATGTCTGGTGCGTAGGTTTTGTTGCAAAAAGGTCATTTCAGAAGCATACAGCTCATACATCAAGTCAAAAGGCACTCTATGCCTATCAAAAAGGTACTTTAATGCGATGTGCATGTGCCTTTCCGCCGATCTCCTGGTAATCAATGGGATGACAGTTCGATGAGAGGCAATCGATCCAGCAGCATCACGGCTTGCCTTTCACTCACCACGTCTGCGTGTCGTCAAGCACGGTTTGCGAAGCTCGCCTCGTCGTCCAGCAGCTGCTTGCAGAAGAACGCGAGCTCGTAGTGTCCGGACGTGTGCTCGGTCTTGGTGAGCGTGTAGCCAATCTTCTTGTAGAAGAGGCACGCGTCGTGCATCACAGTGCCCGTGTTCAAGCTCACGGTCTTGAAACCATTGGCTGTGGCCCAGCGCTCCAGGTGGCGCACGAGGATCTTGCCGATGCCGAAGCGCCGATACGCGCTCTTGACCGACAGCCGGCGCAGCTCGCCATCGCCCTCCGCCTTGGGCTGGCACGCGATCATCCCGATGACCTCCTCAGGTTCGGCTTCGTCACCAGCCGTCGTCTCACTCGCAAGCGAAGCGATCCAGAAGTTGCCGCCCGGCGTGATGTACGTGCCGTGGATGTCCGCGAGGTCGGTCTCGAGCGACCACTGGATGTACCGTAGGTTGCCCTCGCCCTGGTGGCCCGCGTACGACCGCATGCCCTCGGCGAAGAGCGTCACGACCGTCGCGTGGTCCGCTGCCGTGTACTGGCGGAAGCGCAGGCGGCTGTGGAGCGCGGCCACGTCGGCAGCAGCGAGAGGTGAGGCTTGTGCGCTAGAGCTGGAGCTTGTCGTTGGGCTCATGGCTGTGGACGAACCGACTGGGAAGGAACAGGAATGAAACGAAGGGGGGGAAGGCTTTGTCCAGCGGGTCACTCCTTGTCTGGCGAAGTGACTGACTGGCGAGCGACTGATGCGTGGATCCAGTTCGTGAGTGAGGGTCTTGGCGTTTCAGTGTCCACCTCCAGCGTTATTAAAAAGGGGTTGCTTTTGCTCATCGGTATACTACTATATGCTTCAGAAGTATCTATGGAGAGAAGTGTAGCCTATAAAGGTAGAGCTCTGCACGCTAGTCACAGAGTGCTTGCTTTGATTAGCAATCAGCTTGGATGGCTCTCAAGTTCTCAGGTTCTTGTCCTCCTCCTCGTGCTCACTTGGCAATCTCCACGGCTGCACGGACAGCAACTCCAACAACAGCTCTCTTTATGAGCTCAGCACGCGCTAATGGACCGCACCACCAGCAGCCGCAGATCGCGATCCGTCAGTTTCAGGACGACGACCGCGCGGCCGTGAGCGCGCTCTTCGTCGACGGCTTCCCCTCGGCCTCACCGGAGGAGTCGCAGCTGCTGCACGCGTACATCACGAGCTGCCTCGAGTCGGATCTCGCGGACGTCTCGGGGACGTACATCGCTCCTGGCGGCAACTTCTGGGTCGCCACTACAACAGGTACCAGCAGAGGCGATGGGAAGCCTGAGGTGGCTGGCATGGTGGCGCTCAAGAAGCAGGAGAACGGCGACGGCGAGCTCTGTCGCATGTCGGTCAAGAAGGAGTTCCGCCGCTATGGGATTGGCAAGCTGCTGGTCGAGGAGCTGGAGCGCTGGGCGAAAGAGAGCGAATTCAAGACGATCTCGCTGTGGACGGGAGAAGAGATGGCCGTCGCGCAGCAGTTCTACAAGGCGGTCGGGTACGAGAAGAGGAGCGAGCGCGCGATCCCGGAAGACCCCGACGTCACCGTCTTTGAGTTTGCCAAGCAGCTTGCTCAGCAAGCGGCGTTTGCCGAGACGCCCAAGCCCAAGCAGCTCAAGGACAGCCGTCGCGAATGACACCAGATTCACGATCGCCGCAATCATTTCCCCGACTGCCTGGACCTGCAACTGGCCGTAAACATGTGCGTCGCTCATAATAGCTACGGAGGCTCAACGCTCAATTAAAGAGAGAAACGAAAGCCTGCATTTGGTAGCATCACTGACTCTATAGAGGTTTGACATAGAGCCGCTCGTACAGCAAGCTCACTGGCAAAGATCAAGAGCCGTTGCGCTCCTCCTTCTCTTCCACGTGCCGGTGTTGCTTGTTGGTGGTGACGTGCTGCTCGGCTTGCGCCATTCCCCCCATACTGCAGCTCGCTCACTTCTCAATCCTCCCAGTCGCCAGCAAGAGCCGACCAACAGCCCCAGTCTCCAAGCCAAGCCCAGGATGACCGCCGCCGAGCCGCAACAGCCAGAGAACCCAGCGCCGACGATCGTCGTGCGCCAGTTCCGCGACGAGGACCGCGCGGCCGTAGGCGCGATCTTCGTGGACGGCTTCCCGCCGCTTCCCCCAGGCGTCGAGGCGCCGCCGCCGCAGATGCTCGAGTACGTCCAGCGGTCGCTCGAGACGGACCTCAAGGACGTCTTTGGCACGTACATTAACACTGGGGGAAACTTCTGGGTTGCTACTACAGTCGGTGACGAGCCTGAGGTCGTGGGCATGGTGGCGCTCGAGAAGAAACAAGACGGCGACGGCGAGCTGCGCCGCATGTCCGTCAAGAAGGAGTTCCGCCGCTTCGGCGTCGGCAAGCTGCTGGTCGCGGAGCTGGAGAGCTGGGCCAAGGCGAACGAGTTCAAGACCGTCTCGCTGTCCACGGGCGAACCTATCAAGGTCGCGCAGAAGTTCTACACCGCCATGGGCTACGAGAAAGTGCGCGAGCGACCGGTGCCAGAGGCGCCCGGTGCCAAG
>JAASFQ010000310.1:0-29226 GCA_023333845.1 Globisporangium polare | reverse complement strand
CCCCCCCCCCCCCCCCCCCCCCCCCCCCCCCCCCCCCCCCCCCCCCCCCCCCCCCGGACGGAGCTGCTCAACCGAAGTTCTGCAATTGCAATAGAGCTTGGCTCGGTCGTCAAAAAACGAGGGAACGCACACGGAGAGGTGGGGGACACTGTTTGCGTCCCGCTTGGGAGCGTAGCTATTGAATGAGGCGTGAGTATGGAGCGCAACGATTTGCTGCTTTTATGAAGGTGCAGGCTTGTGTCTGCTGGTTTGTTTCTGGCAGGTCATCTGGAGCACATTTGAAAGGGTATGTGGCGTGCACCGGTCATCCGCTGTCCTTTTTTACTGCAGCATGTTACTTATCCCTTCTCTTGCGACAGCGTTGTGCGCTGTGAACTGTCGTCAAGCCTACCGTACAAATGGGATATCACAGGCAGAAAGGTTTCTGCCGACCCGATTGTCACGCTGTCTCCGCCGCGTTGCGACGTATCACAGCGAAGTGCGAGCTGTGCAGGCGAATAAAGAGGTGCCATCTGGCTCTTGCGTTGTGAGAGTGGCTCCCTTCGGCGTCCGCGACGGGATACGCAAGCGACTGCCCGTTCCGTTCGGCTCGCGTGCTCTGGGCGGATCAGACAGTCAGTCGATTTGGGCTCAAGTCGACGCGCTCCCAACGCTGAAAGCAGCGCTTTTCTCGTCGACTTTGTGCGAAGCTGCCTCCCCCCAAAAGAACCCCCTGTCTGTCGTCTGTGAGAGAGAGAGAAATGAGCAATCACGCTTTTGAGGAGGAGGATTATTTGTTTTACATGTTGGCGACTTTGTGCGATAGTGCGCTGATTGCTCGGACCTCCATGGGGTTGTCTCTGCTGTTGAAGGTGAGCTCCTTGTTGGCTCCTTTGTGGCAGCTTTGAAGTCCCAAAGCCAGCCAGCGAAGAACCGAGGCGTCAAAGCAGAACTCTCCGCCCGCGAGACAATGGGCTTTCCAAGGTTCAAGCGCCAACCCCCGGAGCCTGCGCACAAGTGAGCTCGTAGTGCTCGGCGTGGCATGGCTCAATCCTTGGCGCGGTGGTCGCTAGCAAGGCCCAATTGGCAGGATCCGCTGGATAGACGAGAGGTCACTTCGAGCCTGCGGAGCGAGTCCTCCAAAGCGTAAACGAGGCTGCGTTGGGCGTCTCTCGAAGCGCGGTGCTGGAAGGTGACTCCATGAGTGATGCGTTCCTCGCATGCGCCGGAGATCTCTCTCGGGGTTCGCGGCGTGTTCCTCTTCCTGCTCTCCTTTCGTCAGATCCTTTCGTCAGATTTGACTCAAACTCAAATGTGTGGTCAAGACAAAGCTGAAGTGTCAAAACAGATATGCTCACGTTTGAGATCGCTTCTGCTTTCGTCGCCTTTCTCAGCTGTTTCTCGACTTGGCTGGCGCTGTCAGCTCGATTGGCGCAATGGAGAGCTCCAGCGTTGCTGCTCAGAAGACAGATGCGCTTGCGGCCAAGCACAGACGCGCTCTTTGCAAGCCCTCTTGCCTCGCTTCTTCCAGCGTATGCCTTCAACCTTCCACTCGGATGCAACATCCAGCAGCCTGGCGCACAATCGCCATGATTGTCCGTAAGTTGCACACACACACACACACATACGACGGCGCACTCTCAGAGCCTCAGGGCTTTCCAAAATCCGTGTGCTTCGATCGTTCTCTTGTTGGTTGGTTTGGTGGTGACGCACTTGTTCCCTGCTGGCTCTTCTCGACTTTTTGAGAGAGAGAGAGAGAGATGATCTTGACCACGCCCTACGACTGCGAAGCTCTAGCTGTCGTCCTGTGTGGGAATTGTCGCGACGACAACGACATGACCAAGTCTGCTGCTTCAAGCGCGAGCGAAAAACCCGTCGACTGGCTGTCGAGGAAGGCACAAGAGCGCGTTGCAATGGAGCGACGTCTTGCTGTCTTGCGTCTCCTCGTCGTCAGCCTCACTTGAGCGAACGAGCGAGCGGACATTTGACACGCTGCTGTCAACAGATCGCAGCAACGATGGAGCAAGAAGCCAAGTGGGCGAAGTGATAATCAGAGCGGCTGGTTGGGAGAGCGATGGCAAAAGTATCCTCTCGATGTATCTTTGCATCTGCTGTTGGAGGTTGAGTGGGTTTGTGTAAATGTGGATGTCTACTTAAGTTAGGAGCGGGCGGATGCCGCTGTCGTCGAGCTGCGAGACGAGCAGGGAAGAGGGCACGAGCAGCGTGTCGCTCGCGCTGATCCAGTTCGCCAGCTTGCGCATCGCGATGTCGAGGTTCGGGCACACGGACTGGATGAACCCGTCGATGGCGTCCAGCGCCAGGTCGTCCTAATGATACAGTCGGCACAGAGTTGTCCACGAGTTGTCAGTGTCCACATCCGAGATGTCCATTTCAGCACAAAAAGTGTCCACAACAAAGAGACGCACCATTGTCTCGATCAGGTACAGCGCGATCTCGCCCTTGAAGTCCACGAACGCGATCCGCACGTAGAGCTCGTCGGGCGAGCGGCCAAAGCAGGAGCCGGGCAAGATCGCCACGCCCGTGTCGTGCAGCAGCTGCGCGCAGAGCTGCACGTCGGTCGTGATCCCTCGCAGTGCGAGCGCGCGGCGGTGGCGGGCAAAGCTCGGGAACATCGTGAAGCCGCCGCGCGGGAGCTGCACGTCGAGGTTCATCTTCTGCATCTGGTACGCGCACCACTGGCCGATGATCTGCAGCGTCTTCCGGCACTTCTCCTTATATGCCGCCAGCTCAATGCAACTGTAGACGGATGGACAATATCGCAGACATCACTGGATGATGAGTCGAGAGTGTCCACCACACAAGAACAACCAGGCACTCACGAGTTGCATGGCACTCACTCTGGTACGAAGGCTCGTCGTGCGGCGTGCTGGATGGGCGATGCGACGGACGTGTACGTCTCCGAGGCCATCACGAGCATGCTCTTGCGCAGCCAGTTCATGCTCGACGGGAACATCCAGAAGCCCATGCGCCAGCCGCCGGCGCCGCACCACTTGCTCAGGCCGCCGGACACGATCGTGCCCTCGGGGTAGTACTTGGAGATCGACAGGTGCTCGCCCGAGTGATGGAGCTCCGAGTAGATCTCGTCCGATATCACGAGCACGCGGTACTTCCTTGCGACTTGCGCCACCGCAATCAACTGTGAAGGCAAACAAAAGTGTCCGCATTAGACGGACAGTTCGTAGCCTGAAGAGCTCCCATGTAGACACGCACCTCTTCTTCACTGTACACACAGCCTGTGGGGTTTGAGGGGCTGTTCAGAATCATGATGCGCGGCGCGTCGGGGTCCTTGGCGCAGTGGTCCTCGAGCACCTCGGGCCGCAAAACCCACCGGTCCTCTGCGTTCGTCTGGAGCCAGATCATGTTCCTAACATTTTCAAACGCGGGCACACTGTCGTTCAGCACCACCACAGCATATCCATGAGCCACCGACGCCCCTTGAGAGCGAGACGAGCTTGCTTTTTTGCTTTGCCAAACAAATCTTCTCACCTGCCAGCGATGCTCGCCTGGGGCGCGTAGCTTGTGCAGCTCGGGTTCGGCAGCAACAGGTCGCCGTAGTACACTGTCTGCAGCACGAAGAGCAGCTCCTTCGTGCCTGGCCCCACGAGCACGTCGTCTCGCGTGTACTTCATGTGCAGGGTCTTGGTGCCCCAGGCTGCGATGTCATCGCACAGCTCGGGCAGCCCCGCGGCTGGGAGGTACTCTCGCTGGTGCGAGTTGGCTCTGGAATCAGGAGAAAACAACAACAAAATCAAAATAGACAACTCGGTCAGATACCAGACTGCTGCAAGTTTGGCTCGACGGACACCAAGGAATCCCATGGAATTCGAGCAGCTCCGAGCTGGAAAAAAGAATCCAGAGAAAATAGTTTTCTTCGTACCTGAGCTCGTCGACGATGCACTGCGGGATCGGAAAAGGCGACTGGCCCAGGCCGAGCTTGTAGATGCACTTGCCCTCCATGATCATCTCGTTGCTGAGCTCGTCGAGCGCGCTGCCCGCCGAGGTGCAGAGCATCCGGACCTTGCAGTTGATGGCTTTGTGTGGACCTGTTTGGCAATTCATCACAAGCAATATATATAAACACGCATGCAAGTCAGGAAAATCAATGTGAGCATGCAACTCCAAAGCGCAATAAACCAGCAGCAGCTCGCCTACCTTTGCTGACTGGCTGCTGCTTCTCGGGCGCGTTCATCGCATCAGCGGACCGCTTGCGACTCATAGAGCTGCTCGCGGCCAGCGGCGTCGTGCCGTTCCCGTTGCTCTCGTACAGGCCGAGGATCGTGTTCATCGTGCTCTGGTTGGCGTCGATCGCACTCGAAATCGCTGCGGCGATCGAGTTGGGAGTCGCTGCTGCTACTGATGACGATGATGAGGCTCGTGAAGGCGGCGTTGCGCGCATGCTCGGCAAGTGCTCGTGGTTGCTGCTGGTCGGACTCGCGCTGTCGCTGCCTGCTCCGGGGCTCGTGATGCTGTTGCTCCGCGAGCCAGCACCGCCGGTGTGGTGCCCGCCGCCGGCGGCGTCCTTGGACAACTTGCGCTGGAGCGTGGTGCGCGGCACGCCGTAGCGGCGCGCGGCCTCGCGCACCGACATGCCGCCGGCCGAGACCGCCGCGATCGCGAGCTGCATCTTGGCGTCCGTATTGGTCATTGTGGATTGGAAATTGGCTGAGGACGAGAGCTGGGGCGGCGGCGGCGGCGACGACGACGTGGGTGTTGATGGGTGAAGTGTTGCTGTTGTTGTGACGCCGTCGATCGCCGACTTCATCGGCGTTCGCGCGCGCGAACCGAGTTGAGGAGAGAGGGAGGGCTAAGCAATCCAATGCATATGTCTCGCTCCCAGCGGTGCAACAGGGGCGGACAGTCAAGTCAGCCAGCAGCGAGCCGCAACGAACGCAATGGAGCACGCGCCTGCCCGCCCGACGCCGGCTTGCCTGACGCTGACGAGCATGGTCAGCCTACCTAAAACCGAAATATCAAAAAAAGACCGGAAACGCAATCAAACGGATCAGCGAGTTGGAGGCGGTTTCAGCTGATTCTCCGGTTTTAGGATGAGCGAGACTCCATCTGACGCGTACCGTAGAATCCGACGGTACTTCGTTGCGCTTCCTTTTGCAAAGTGCGTTTTCTCCACGTTCGATGCGCATCGTTACGTTCGTGTTGCGTCATTTGGCTCACATGTCCGAAACAGCAGACGGAAAGTGATCAGTCTGGGTGCGAACTTAGTGGAGCGATACAACCACATTTTCCTCCTCCTCCTCCTCCTCGACTGCAAAGCACCACCTTGGAATGCGAGCATGGCGCTGAACCGCAACTTCCGCACGACGTACTACAAGACGCTGGGCGTGCCAGTGGTGCAGCACATCGTGGACGTCGAGGCCTCGTACGCCGCGCTGCTCGCCGAGCCAGTGGTGAACCGCGCGCAGGCCGTCAAGCTCGCGCAGGAGATCGGCATCCCGCCGCACTACCGCGACTTGGTCTGGCAGCTGCTCGCCAGCGTGCTGCCGCCCCACACGGCCATCTGGGGCTTTGCGATCCAGGAGCGCACGCTCATGTACCAGGATGTGGTCGACGCGGCGCAGGTGCTGCAGCCTTCAGCAGTAGCGGCAGGTTCGAATGCAGACCTCGACGACAACTCTCCGTGCTGCGCGGATTTCCAAGCCAATGTGATGACACTGACAGACTGTGATGACAACAAGAGTGATGAGGCGATAGCACACACGGATATGGCGGAGCTTGTGGCTGTACTGGACGGTGCTGATGCGAATAATGAGTTGTCGGCTGTGAGGAGCAAGACGACGAAGGTGGTGTCCAAGAAAGATCGCGTTCGGCTGGTGCAGCTGCATCGGACCTATTGGACGGAGATCATGGTGCGGAAACCGCTGCGAGGCATGGACGACGAGCTGTACCTGGATCGCGTGGCGAGCATCATTTGTGACGTGGTGGCCGGAGAGATGGAGCGCTTCTGGTGCTTCACGAAGCTGCTCGAGCTCTTCCACGACGGCATGGGCCAGTTCAAGCCTGTGGTGACACTGCAGAGCTTTCACGAGATAAGCAGTGTGGCGGACTTCGAAGCGCTGTTCATTCGCATCTTGGAAGCTCTAAAGAGAGATAAAGAGTCGTGAAAGAAATCCATGCAGAGTGTTCTACGCTACTGGGTGGAAACTGGCGGTGCAGAAGGGTGGTGGTCAGCCAGCGAAGCCCTCGACGAACTCTTCATCATCGTCGTCGTCGTCGTCAGCGAAAGTGCCATGCTTCGCAGGCACCGACTTGCGGCGTCTCCCTTTCTTCTTGCGAAGCCTGTTCGACGCGTCTTCTTGCACCTCGAAGTCCATCTGGTGCTGATCATCACGTGCTGCCTCCCACGTCTGCAAAAAGAGATTCCAGCAGAGTTCCACAGGATTCTCTGTCGACGCGATGGCAGACACCGACGACGGCAAGCGCAGTTTTGGAACGCGCTCGGACAAACTCGCAGACTGGTCAGTTGCCTACAGATCACAAGAGAGTGTTGTTACGAGGTTAGCTCGACATGAGGGTTACTGCAAATAAGCACGAGTAAAGGATACACAGCACACACATTGGAAGCGTTTGCTGGCTGGTACGTCATGCACTTCTCATTGTCGAGGAAGTACAGCTCTTTCAGGAAGAACTTGACACGGATCAGCAAACTGAACGCAAACCCTTCGAGGCACTTTTGCTGGAGACACCTCGCTTCATCGTCTGAGAGTTGCACGGCGGGAAGGTAATCCACGGCGTCGACATCCGAGAAATCTGTGTCTTCGTCTGCCATGACGTCAGGGGCGAACCCAGCATTCGCGAGCAGCTCCTTCACGCCATCGAGAGTCGTGCTGCGTCAGCAAACAAAGCATAGGGAGTTACTTAGACGACGAGAGGAAACAGACCTTTCTCAGAAAAGAAGCGACGTACCCGAGCCGGAGCGTGACGATGCGGTTGATCAGATAAATAACGTGCAGAGGTTCGTCCTCCACCTCGTACGGCAGCGCGCAAAGTAGTTGCGCCAGGTAGCATAAATAGTCGAGTGTGTCACTCACCGCTGTGGACGACTTCGTCGTCGCCACATCACTGCTCGAGTCTGCGAGTTGATTCACGAGCGCTCTCACAAACAGGTTCCGATTTTTTCTCTCTCGCCGAATGCAGTCCGAGTAAAGTCGTCCAAAGAGACAGTATTCGCGCTTGTCCTTGTCCAACGTGAAGACCGAGGAGCTTCCAAACGCATTCAGCTGGAAGGAATGCGACACCTGAATTCCCTGAAGCGAAGGCGTGTTCAGCAGCGTGGGGAATTTGTCGTTCAGCGCCACCAATTGGCTGTGTGCCAAATCACGAATCGGAACCACTTGGTCTGTTTCCAACGCGACCAAATTCGGAATGCAGGACTGAGGACTGACAAGCCCCTGTGTCAGCAAAATGTCGATGCAGGCGACCGCCTCGGTTCGAATGCGAAGTGGCTTCTCCAGCGACAGCGTCAGGATGTTCTGGATCTGAGCTTGCATGACGCTGCCGATCAATGCTGCATCAGCCTCTTGATCTCCCTGGACTTGCTCCTTTTTGCTTCTCGCTTTGTTCATCGACTTTGTTGCAGAACCGTGTTCCAGCCGTTGCTCTTCGAACTTCAGCAGCTCCGTCAGACTTGCCAGGCACTGCAGCTTCATTTCGTCCGAGGAGTCAGCTAGCATGAAATCCAGGATGCCATCCTCTTGCGCTTGGAGCAGGAGGCGGGTTCGAGTAAGAAAAAGGAACCCAAGACCTTGGGCTGCCTTCGAGCTGCAAACTGGGCTCCCTTCCATTTTCAGAAAGCGAACGAAGGTCTCGTAGAGTGAGTCCAAGATGCTCCCTTTCTTGAGATGTGCCAGCTCGTTGTCCGGAATCACGCACGCGTCCAGGTCTATCGCACCTCCGACTTGACCAGCTGTAAACAGGGCTCGCTGCAGAGACGAGCTCACATCGGCTGGAAGCTGTGCCAGCGACTCGAGGTCTCTGTACTTCAGCAGGTACGAGTAAAACGTCTCCAAGATCTTGGCGAGAAGAAGAGGAGGCTTCCTTGTCGTACTCGCAATCGTGGCGAGGCATTTGATACTTGGACCCACAACGCTCGGTGGAGCGCGGAACACCAGTGATTTCACGTCTGTCTCGAGTCTTTTCACGATTCGCTCAGGAATCCGCTCCATGTGCGCAAACACATTGTTGAGCATGGATAGGACCAAGCTTTGCACTTTGTTCTCGACTGCCTTCGCCAGATTGTCGTCGCCTTTCAGGTGGATCATGATCAACTCCAGACGCGGCTGCAGAAGCATTGGTCGGGCCTCGCAAAACACTGACAAAGTCTTCATGCACGCCAGATACTGCATCTGCTCGTCTTCAATCGTGACTCCCTTCAGCGGCGTTCCCTCTTCCAGTTGCAGAAGGCATTCCACCAGATACTCGACGATTTTTTCGGAGCGCGCTTTCGCCACCTCGACTTCGTCTGACCGATCTTTGCTGAACCGAGCCCCAGCGTTCACCGCCTTTTCTCGGCCATCTTCTTCCAAAAGACGTCTCAGGAGCGCAATGAACCAATCCAGGTTCGTCATGTCGTGGATGACTTCCACAATGGTGGTGACCATTTCAGGAGTGTCGTCGGCCTTCGATTGTTTGCTCTTGACGACACTTGAGGGGGTGATCTGGGGAGTCCGGTACGCTGACCACGCTTCGTTGGCTGAACGAAACACCTTTCCGTCTGGCGACAAAAACTCAACCTCCTTGCTGCGCGGTGATTGAAGGCTTTCGTCAGTCCTCTCGGACGTTGCCTCAACCGCTTTCCAGCCTGGTGGTAATGCTTGAGCAGCGCCTTCTTCAACGAAGTCGCCGGCAGAAGCAGAAAGTTGTCGCGAGGAGAACTCTGATCCGAACCAAACCTCCTGGAACGTGTCGATGACGAAGTTCTTCATGATCTGCTCCTCGGTAGGGTCCCCGATGCGTTCAACCAGGCTTCGCATGCACGCGCTCCTGCGTCGCAGTTCTCCTTCTGAAGGAAAACCATCCTCCCCATTTTCGTGAGATGGGGAAGTCAGGAATGTGCGGAAGATCTTGCAGACGCTTTTTCGAACGCTGATGCCTTTGTCGCGTAGACGCTCTACCAACGTGTCGAAGTATCGGTCAAACTGCAGCAACAAAGAGATAGCAGTCAATACATGCCCGCTTCATGATGAACAAACAGCAAAAGATCGAGACGTACCAAGACTGGTTGCAACGCCACGTGTCGTCCGACCAAATCCACCGCTGCTTGTCGAACTGAAGTGCCTTCGTCCATGAAGCAGCGATTGACGGCGGCGCGAACTCCACTATCAACCATCAGCATCGGGTCGACGTCTACCACTGCAGCAAGAATCTTCAAGACGCGTGCTCGAAACGTTGGGATGCCTTTCGACAAGAGCGACATCACGTGCGTGAGAAGCCTGTCGAACAGGCAGCAGAACTCGCGAGCGACTGCGAGATGTAAGCTCAGCCTCAGCACAAAGTTACCAGAAGGAGCCAGCAGCTTGGAGGTCGAATCAATGCTCTGGGGGCTGTTCTTCCAGAGCGATTTCCAGAGCGGAACCTCGAAGTTGGCTTCTGGATTCAGTTCCGGTGCTCGGCAGCTCTCGGATATGAATCTTGCCAACAGTAGCCGCCTCGAGTCGTCTTGAGCGATGTTCATGCGGTTGCTTCTTCTCGTGAAGACCATCAGGATATGCTTTAAGACCACACTGCTGTCAATCTGCCCATGACGTCTGACTCCACCCTCCAGCTTGGCGACGACGACATTCTCCTTCAGAAAACTCGCATGATCCTCCACGACAGAGCGGGCGTCGACGTCGTCTTCGAGTACGTCTCGAGCTGCCTTGTTCTGGTACATCTTTATCGACGTGCAGATCTTGCCGATGAGGTTGAGCGCTGTCAGGGTGTGATGCGACTCCAATTTTCTCGAATCCTTCGCTACATTTGCATGCAGAATACTCGCAAGCGACGAGCTGAGCACCTCCAGGATAACTTCAGCGCCCGCCCATTCTGGTCGAACAAACATCACGAGTAGATCTTCGGTGAAGTTCTCGAGCACCACTCGGTAATCGCGCTCTTCGTGCTTCTTCAAACACTCTTTCATCAATGCCCGGACGAACACCCCCGCGCTGTGACGGGTGTCTTCCACGCGCTTTTCGAATTCCTTGATTTCCGAGTCAGCAACTTCGTCTGGAACTTTCGCCGGCATCAGCGTTGCGTCAGATGCATCGTGCTTGACAGCATTCTCTTTTTCGACATCCCTGATGAAGGCACTCGACTGCACCATTGCGACCACAAGCGTCGATATCATTTGGACGTGGTTGCTCGAATCCAACAGCTTCACGGTTCGCAAATGCCGCTTTGACGTTGGCAGCTTCTTCATCACTCCGACGATTTCATCCAGAATCAGCGAGCGATGGGGTTCGTACTGGAGAAAGATCCCTCGTAGCACTGCCATTGCGCTCTGCTGCAACGAGGTTGCATGCATGCTGTGCTCCAGCAAGAACAGCTCGGCCATGGAGGACGAAAAGTGCAGAATCCATCGATCAGCAAGCTTCACCGTGAGAACCAGCTTCGACAACTGCTCGATGAATTCGCACGCAACGTTGACCAATGGAGCGATTGCGCCTCGGATCTCTCGGTTCGTTCGGATGTTAAAGCTCGCCGCACTTCTTCGATTCTTGGGTCTTGCCTTGGACTGAGGTGCGCCTGGATGAGTTTCTTGCTCGTGCAAGGTGCCAAGCTTTTCTCCAGCAGGAACAGCAGCTGCAGCAGCGGCCGAGTCGATGCAGGGCACTATCAATCGCTTGATGACGTGGTTGAAAAGCTGGATGCAGTTGTCGATCGTTTCTTCTGAAAGCACTCTCCGATCGATCTCGCGTGTGGAGAGGACCAGCAGCTCGCAAACACTTGCATCCAAGCAAAGTTGCATTCGCGATATCAGACGGACGTTAATGCCGGATGCCTTCCACTCCTCATCGCCAGAACTGAGAGCCATTGTCCCAACTACATCCAGCTCCATGCCGCGAAGCACCTGTACATGGATACGACGTGTTAGACACAGCATTTCGATCCCCAAGACAGTGCTGCTGTGAGCATACCTGTTTGTTGAGAGCTCCCATGAGTACCATCAGAAGGTCAGGATCAACTTTCCCGATCATGTCCCGTTTGCGCATACTCTTCAACGTCTGCAGCAGCGCTCTGACTTCCACGTGTGTGATCAAATCAACTCCATCACACTGGAAAGCTCCGCTCTGTTGTCGATGCTCCAACTGATCCAGCAGCTGGACAAACTGGTCCGAGTACTTCTCAACGCTTCCGGTAACCCGTTCTTCTCTAGTGAACAGCGTCCGTGGCGGACATTCATCTCCATCCATAGAGCTCTGTGAAAGAGGCATCTCGTCTTCATAATCGTCATCGCCGTCGTCGTCGGTCACTCCTTCGCGGCTTTCTCTCTTGAGCGGCCGAGATCGCTTTTTTGGTTGCAGATCGTTTTCGCTGCTCTGCATTCGCTTGTGTGTACCACTACTCGGAGGCGATCGATGTTCCAAGCTGGGATAGAAGACTGACTTCTTGTCAAGGTGTCCTAAGCCCAATCAGCGCCATACATAGAAACCGTGCGTTGTCAGTAATCGCAACGCGCAATTTCCATCAATTGCTCATGCAATTGTACCTTCAAAGCAACCGCTCCGGACTACGTCCTGGGCCCACCGCGGGAGTTTCTGTAACTTCAGCGGATCAATCACGTTTGCCCGATCGTCTCTCGCGCTGTGCAAGCGATAGCGAATGCCAGAACACAGGTCAGTACCATCATGGCAACCACGCAGCCACACCACTGCAACACCATCCATGCATCGGATCCACACACGGCACCAGCTGCAATACACAACGCAAACACGTATGCACTTACACTAGATCGCTCTGCACCGATGCCAGGGTCGTCGCCAGCCGTCCGGACGTCGCGACCGGCAACGCTTCAGAAGTTGACGCTGCTGCACTCGCAGCCTCCGGAATCGGATGCACCGCGTCCTGCTGCACGGCCGCTGTCACTGGCGTAGCCGCCGCTGAAGCGCCGCTGTCTCCACTGTCGCACACGCATAGCGGCAGCAAATGCAGCGCTCCACGCATCACCTCCTGCTCTTTCTGCGGCTGCGGACGGTGTCGTGGCCTTCAACTGCGCGTTGCCTCGATTGCGGAATGCGGGATTGGTTGGTTTTTACTCCGAAATGTATCGGAAAGCTGGCGAATGCTCCGTCCAAGTGAGGTGCTTTTCTGATCCTGGCTATTGACACAGTCAGCATCATGCTGGGCTTCCCTGTTGTAAAGTATCAAAACGTGGTTGAAAAGTGAAATGCAGACATTTTCTCATCTGACTCTCTGACTCTGAGTTCACAGAGGAACGGTGTGAAGTGACTGGGTGACCCATGCGAATCGAGCTGCGATGCGTGGCGGAGATGACAATACACGGATGCACACTCACACAACAGGTGCAGCGGCAACGAAGGCAGGTCACGAAGTGCTCGTGCTGTCTCGCACTTGCTTTGTTGGAGGGCTCCAACTTTTGGCTCGACTCGCTTTTTGATATTTCCGCGCGCGTTTCGAAGGTTGCGCGAAGGTGGACATCAGGAGTGAAGGTTCCTTCAGCTGTCCGATTGAGTGAGCTGGTACACTGTACCCATCTCATTCCGCTGCGATTGCTTGATGCTGTGGGAATCGGAATTCAAAAGCCGGAAAATGGTCGTCCTCGAGCACGAGAGTCTGCACCAGACGCTGTGGGGGCCCGCCGCCCAGCGCGGACGCTCGAAGCGCACGGACGTCCTGGTCTACGCGCAACTGGTGAGGACTCACTCACGGTCTCACGCTGCTAACGTCTTCAATGCGCGCGTCGTCTGTCGTTATGCTCGCGTCTCCCGAGCCAAAGAAAGAACGAGTGCTAATCGGTATCCCCGCCTTCTTTCCCTCAGGCAATGTATGCGCTGCTCGGCGTCTGCTGTGCGCTTGACTATGAAAAGGCGGTCGCTGTTCGTCTTGGCGCAACGACAGCGGGCACGCTGCTCTACTTCCGCAACACCGCACTGGTGCGTCTGATGGCCATCGTGGTGACGATGGTGAAAACTCTGCTTTTGCAGTGCTGCGCTGAGCTGACAGGATTGCCGTGGCTGTTTTGAATCACTCGCAGTTCGTGAGACTGATGCTGCTCGTGTCGTGCCTAATGCTCTACGGCGACATCTTCCTCCCGATCAAGCGCATCAGCACTTCCCCACAGGAAGTCTCGACCCTACCCGGCGCGCAGCTCGTGTTGTACTGCATCGCGCTTTGGAACAATGTGAGGATCTGTATCAGTATCTGCATTTGCTCCTCCGCGCAGCATCTGACTCTGACTTGTGATCATGATCTCTTCTGTTAGGCTCGCATTCTCTTAGCGATCTTCTCGTCCGGGGCGCTGAGAAGCTCGTCAAAGCGAGCGCCGACGATGCGTGCCAAGCCCACGATGCGATACAACAAGAACGCCAAGTCAGCATGAACGACGCACCCGAAAAGCCAACGCAAAGAAAGAAAAACAAACAGCAGCGTATACTTTGGCGCATTTACTATCGGCTGAAAGCTAGTCTTTGCGGTAGTGTGTCGTTCTTTGCCATTGTTCTCGCTTCGGAGCTGATTAACTCTTGACTAACTGCCGGCGACCAGCAGGAAGATCAAAATCGCAAACAGCACGATGATTATAACATAAAGCTTGAAGTTGCTGCTTTGCCGCGCCACCTTAGCAGCGCGCGCGCCTTCGGACTCGAGACCATCGGTCGCGCGGGAGACGTCGTCATCAATGTCGTTAAGCAGGCGGACGTGGAGCTCCGTCTCGTCCTTCACGGTGAGACTGTAGTTTTTCAGGTTGGTGACACCGCGGCCGATCAGATCCAACTGCTGGTCTTGGTCTAAAGGAATGTGGAGGCAACGCGCGCAGGTTAAATCATGGCACCATGGGGTTGCTGACATCAGGGGACAAATCTTTGCGCACCTTTCATTATCTGGTTCTGCATGGTGAGCAGGTTCTTCGGGTGCTCTCTGGCTGTTTGGCTACATCAACAGCATGCACGCGCGATCAGTGTTTTGCTACTTCAGGTAATCGGCATTTCACGTCAACATACCTTCCAGCTGGGCTGTTCCGCTTGTTGTACGCATCCAGATCGGCTTTCTGTGACGACAATAACAAAACGACCCACACCAAACTTGGTCAGCTCTACCATTCTAGCGCTCGTCGACTAGCCACCGCCAAGCGCTAAGCGTATCGTACCAGGTCGAGTTCCAGCTGTCTCAATAGCCGCTCACGGCGATCCAGCTCCTGCTTTGTCCTACACAGCGCAAGCATCAGATCTCCACGCAACGACTGATCACACACGAGACACCACCAGCACCTACACACTGGACGTCGTGGAGCGCAGGAGCTGCTCGAAGTCGCGCTTGAGCCGCGGCGTGCTCTGCTGCAGGGCGAACACGCTCGTGCCGACCGCCGCGACGTTGCCCGCGCGCACCTTCGCCGAGATCATGTTCTCCTGTCCGCGCGCATTCTCCAGCCGGTCCAGCCAGCTCGCCCATGCCGCTGCGCTCATGCTTGCTTCTGTCTCTCTCTATGTCTCTCTCTCTCTTAATGTATCGGACGCTGCTGAGATCGCCACGCACACACAGAGCACGTGTGCCTTGACTCTTCGGATGGATCTCTTGTCTTTTTGGGCTGGTTGTTGCTTTCTTTTTCGAAGGGGCCGGCGGAAGGAATCAGGATCCCGTGTTTTACACGAAATTCCTCGTCGAAAGGAGTCGTGGTCCCGTTTTTGGCGTAGCCCCTTGTTTTATCGAACATGCAACACGGGACAAGCGCGCAAGAGTGCTTGTTTTGGCTCGAAGATCGAGGCTCCAGTTCGGGACACGTGTGGAAACCCAATCATCCAATCGAGCAAGGCGCCGCACACACACACACACACACACAACGCAAGCAAGAAGCAGGAAAGCCAACACCAAAGCAAGCATGAGCCTCCAGCAACGCGATTTCGAGCGCAAGATGGAAGAGCACCTGGAGGAGATGCGCGTGTCGCAGACGATCGCCTACTTCAACCGCACGGTGGAGCTCTGCTTCAGCGACTGCGTGCACTCGTTCCGCAGCAAGAAGATGGACGACGCCGAGCTCTCGTGCGTCAACAACTGCGCCGAGAAGTTCCTGCGCTACACCATGCGCTCGTCGATCCGACTGCAAGAGAGCTACGCCGACATCATGGAGAAGCAGCAGCAGCAGCAGCAGTAGACGAGAGAGAGAAGAGAGAGGACGTGAGCGAGCGAGTGAGGAGGCGGCGTGTTGCAAGTGGGAGCGAGATCCGACAGCCCAGCGATAGCGCGCTGCATGAAGCATCCGGTGCATGCAGGCTGTGACAGGAGGACGCTGGTTTATCGAGCGTGGGGGAATGATAGATGCGAACGTGCGGTGGTAAATCTATGACACTCTGCTGCGCATAACGTAGACTTCGCTTGGCTCTGCTTGGAGATGGACACACGAAACGAAGAAAATGGCGAGACAAATATACAGCAGCAGTGCGTCAGAGTCATCTTTGTGCTGTTGCTTATGTGTGTCGCTGCTATCGCTAGTCAGAGTCACTTCCTATTGTACGCTTGGATATGTGGGGCGACTGTGTCGACTCGCTTCATGCCAAGGCAGGCAGAGCGCTCGCTCTCGTTCTCACGGGTCGCGCTTCACTCGTCGCCAGACGCTCGTGCCGTGACGCCACCGTGCACTAACGCTATTGCCTCTGCATCGCTTTTACTAGTTATCAAGCCATCTATTAGCAATCCAGGAATCTCCCGGACGCCATCTCCATGAGGGACGCGCCGACGTGGACGACCTCGAGCTTGCAGAGCTTGCCGTCGATCGACGTGCACATTGTGATCGCGCCCCAGAGTCCTTGCAGTCCGCTGTTACAACAAGCGCATTACAAACCAATCAGCAATCATAAGAGACCTGCGAGCAAACGCAACAGACTGAGAGGACGGAAGCAGGTCCAGGACTCACCTTCTCCGCACACGCAGGAGCGCAGTTGTGGGCTCGGCCTTCGACGGTCGCTGCAGCGCAAGGATGTCAAACTCGCTCGCCGACGCACCCATGACGCCGAAGACGGTCTTGAGTGTGTTGTCCAACGAGAACTTGAGGCGCTTGGTGTCGTGCACCGCCTCCACGCCGTCCTCCGTCAAGCTGCAGGACATGCAAACAAGTACATTGAGCACTCGCTTTCGACGGTCGAGTGAATGGCTCAATGGCAGCCATCAGAGCATCTAGCAAAGCACAGCACGACCCACATGGCGATCTTGACGAAGTTGAACTCCGAGTGCAGCGCGAACTTGTGATGCGGCGCTGCGGCAGCAGCTTTTGCTGCGGACGCGCCCGTGAACGACCGCACGCCTCCATCATTCACGCTCGCCATGGCTTCTGGTGTTGTCCCGCGTTTTTGGCTTGAGGGTGCAGACTTGTCCGAGTATCCACTGTAGTGAGCAAGCCGACTTCCCCGAGTCTCTACTGTACGAATTATGCAAACACTCTCGCTGTCCCGAATCAAGATCCCTTGTTGAAGTGTCTCATCACTCAGCTCCGCACGCACGCACCGAAGAAAGATCCGCACCTCATTCGCGAAAAGCTTCTCTCGGCCCCAAGCACCAAGAAGAAGCTCCACCCATCATCTCCCGCCAGCAGCAGCAGCTTCTTCAGTCATGGCGCTCAAGCACTCCGCGCCGCCAGCCGACGCCTTCCGCCACACAGACGAGCTCCGCGCGCTCATCGCGCCGCGCTTCCTGCACCCAGAGATCCCGCGCGACCGCCCCGTGCCGACGAACGCCTGGTGGGGCAACCTGCTCGCCTGGGACGGCCAGAAGGAGAGCGACGCGGTCTTCAGCTCGCCCTACACGCACAAGGTGGTGCAGGGCCAACCCGGCGCGATCGGCTGTGGGTTCTCCGTGAGCTACCTCGCGCAGTACCGTGTCGAAGGTCCCAAGAACGACAACGACGCGATCCGGTACTACTACTACCCGCCGACGATCAAGAACCTGCTCTTCTCGGCGCTCGAGCTCGGCGTCGCGAATGGCGCGACACCGCCGCCGTTCACGATCGACTCGTGGGACGATCTGGGCGTCGTGCTCACGCTCGCACTTGGGAAGACGAGCTTCATGCGCACGTACCTTTCGGTGGGCAGCGCGTACACGACGGTCGAGTACGAGGACCTGCACGTGCAGCTCTGCTCGGACCACGGCTGGCTTACGATCAACGGCCAGCCACTCCGCGACGGACAAGAGTATTCGGGTCGGTCGTTCGTCGTGACGTTCAACAACGGACAGAAGTGGAACGTGTTCTTCTTCCCAGCTGGTGCAGACGCCGCGTCGCCAACCGTGATCCGCTTCCAGAACAGCAAGCTCACGACCAAGGACAAGTTCAACGGATTCGTGCAGGCGGCGTACGTTTCCAACAAACCGGATGGCGACGCGGCCGATGCGAGCATCTTGCAGCTGTACCAGCGCTCCGCTGGTGTGTTCGCGAAGGGTGCACGCGTGGTGCACGACGCCGACGACGCCGAGTCGTTCCACTTCGACTGGAACCTCGAATCTGTCGCATCTGGTCACCACCACCACCATAACTTCCACCACCACCAGCACAGTGCTCAGCCGGTCTTCCTGCACTTTGCGGTCGACCACTTGCGCGAGATGTTTGTGTCGTCGACGGTGACGCCCACGCCCGAGCTCATGCTGTACGCGCACACGCGTGGCCCCATGCGCGCGTACGCGACGAGCACCTCAGCGCCCAAGTGGGAGTTCCGTGTACCAGCGAGCACGAGCGCTCTTGTGGAGAGGCACACGGCGTTCTACCCTCCGCAGGCGACTCTGTCACCCGACAAGGTGGCGGCACTGAACCTCTGCCAGGTGCTTAAGGACGAGATCTACGGCGACTGGGAGCAGGCGCTGCCGAACGAGGGCAGCTACTACTTCAAGGGCAAGGCTTTGCAGAAGTTTGGTACCATGTGTCTGCTGGCCAAGCAGCTCGCCGAGACGACCAGCCCAGAGATGCTCGCGGTCGCGCAGCACGGCATCACCCGTCTGCAGAAGATCTTTAACGCCTTCGTGGGCAACACGTCGGCCTTCCCGCTGGTGTACGACACGGTCTACAAGGGCATCGTCTCGAGCGAAGCGTTCGCCAAGCGCGACATTAACGTGGACTTTGGCAACGTCGTGTACAACGACCACCACTACCACTACGGCTACGTCATCACGGCCGCCGCCATGGTGCTGTACCTTGGGGACGCCACCTGGCAGCAGTCGCACGAGGCCGTGCAGTTGCGCATGTTCATTGATACGCTCGTGCGCGACGTGCTGAATGCGGACGACGGCAGCGCGTTCTTCCCGCGCTTCCGCAACTTTAACTGGTTTCTCGGCCACTCCTATTCACACGGCGTGACGCCCATGGCGGACGGCAAGGACGAGGAGTCGACCTCGGAAGAAGTCAACTTCTACTACGGTGTGGCGCTCTACAGCAGCGTGACGCACAACCGCGAGACGGCGCAGCTCGCCAAGCTCATGCTCAAGGTCTACGCGCGCGCCGTCAACACGTACTTTTACATCGCGGACGGCAACGAGATCCACCCGCCGGCCTTCCGCAAGAACAAGATCACGGGCATCTTCTTCGACAACAAGTGCGACTACACGACGTGGTTTAGCCCAAACAAGGAGTGCATCCACGGCATCCAGATGCTGCCGGTCTCGCCCGTCACGCCGGCCGTGCGCTCTTCGCAGTTCGTCAAGGAGGAGTGGGACCAGGTGCTGAGCAAACTGCCCTTCGTGCAGGACTGGCAGGCGCACGCCAGCGGCTGGACGTCGCTGCTCTTCGCCAACTACAGCGCCGTCGACAGCGCGCTCGCGTGCAAGGTGCTCGCGCAGTGCCCGATGGACGACGGCCTCAGCCGCGCCTGGGCGCTCTACATCGCCGCCACCAACCAGCAGTAGGTGATGGTATGTAGACGAGCGATGCTGCTGTTGTGTTGCGTAGCTGACTGTTGGAAGGAATTGGTTTTTGGTTTGGCTTGGACATATTTCAGTCCCTCTCATTCGGAATACTCCATGATCACGTTTGCTCTCCTATTGGGCGACGACTAAGGCGTTGAGCAGCGACTGCGCAAAGTCGCTCACGGGCTTTGCCACAGATGCGGATCGCTCTCGAACCGACTGGAGGCTCCTGCTTGTTGCGCACGAGTAAATACCGTGAGCTTTCTGCAATAGCTCCTCTCAAGACCCAGATCGTGAGGCGCCGACGTACCTGATCAAATGTCGATACCGCTCTTCCGAGACGGCGCCAAAGAAGTCGGGCAGCTTGCCCATGACCGCGCCGACCACTTTCAAAGCGTTCATGCAAACCTACGAGCGAGCGTATGGAGGTGGTTAGTCTCGTCTTCGTCCATGGACAGCACGTCTGAGGGAAACTCGGAGAAACCTGTGACGCACCTGTTGGTTTGACGACCTCCCCAGCTTCTCAAGCACCAGGTCCAGACACTCATTGATCAGCTTTAGGTCGTCCGCATCTTTCACAAACAGCGCATCGCCAGTCTTGTAGACGAATGTGAAGAGCACCTACACGTGAAACATTCCAAACAAGCGCACACAACCGACTGAGCATGGGAGCTCTTCACTTTCCCGCCATCCACAGCTGATGCATTTGTGTTTTACCTGCAAGGAGCCAGCCACGATTTCTTCACGAAGCAAATTCGCCCCTGACACGGCTGCAAGTAGTCGAGGGATCGCTCGACTGGCTTTGAACGCAGGCAGTGTACTCGCATCCAGACGCCCGATCACGCTACACAGGCAAACAACAGATTCCATCGTCAATAGGCAATCCAGCAGCTGCATATCGAGCATGAGCGTACCTCAGGAGGATGTTGCAGCCGCAGATGCGGACCTGGAGCGGCAGACGGAGGTCGCCATTGTGCTGCGGGGCGCTGCTCACGAGCGACAAGAGCATCATCTCCACTGCGAACGCCAGCTCACTCGGCTTCTTTGGCTCTTCATCATCGTCTGCTAACGTCGCAGTATTAGCAAAGATGATCCAGTCCACGAGCACGTCCAGCAGCAAGCCACTCGTTTGAGTCTTCTTGTCAGCTTCCACAGTCGGGTCTCCCAGAGTCCGCAGGATGAGCAGCGCCACGCAGTCCATGCAGCCCATCTGCAGGTCTGCAAGCAAATTCCGATCGCTCCTGTCCCCAATCGTCCCATCAGTCGGGATGCTCAGCACTTGTAGCAGGATCGCCAAGATGAACGGCACTTGGCCCTTGTCTTTGAATACGCCCATGTCCTCATTGATCACGCGGTTGAGGTAATAGACCATGAGCTTCGCCGTGATGACGCCACAGTAGCCTGGGATCTGAAGGCTCTGAAGCGCTGGCTCGTACAGTGACTCGGTGAACGAAGTCGCCGTGAGCATCGGCGCTTCTTCTCTCAAGAACGCCAGCAAATGCGCAAACACGAATGGCGTCACCGAAGGCGGCGGCAGCTTCGCGAGGATCTCCACCGCGAGCATCTTCACTTCTTTGAACTCGAGTGGATCGACCACTTGCAGTGCCAGCAGGTGGAAGAGATCGCGGTCCACTGCGTAGCCTTCTGCATCTGTAGCATTGCTGAAGGCTTCTTCCAGGTGCGCCACATCTTCCTGATCACACTGCACTCATAATCGCCACATGAGTGTCAGAAACGAAATCGAGCACCTCCAAAGCATAGAGAAGGACAAAAGAACTCACGTGGAGCCCGCGCTGGCCCAGCTCCAAGAAGCAGGCTCGTGGGAGCACTCGAAGGACCAGCACTGGCGCGAGACGAGCAAACAATAGCGCCTCCACTACACTCGCCCGGTCCTCCAGCACTTTATCTGAAAGACGAGTCTGCAACTGCAAACACCCACAAATTCACCATTTTCAGTCACACTCTACAGCCAGAGACGATTCAGTCCACCCCACCATACCTTGATCTGCCACGTGACTTCCGACACGACAGCCTTGAAACTGGTGGTCTCATCACATTCGCTACTACTGACACTGCCTTCGTCTGCCTCGATCCAGTCTGCCGCCACCAGATCGCGCAAGAACCGCAGCGAGAACGGGTCGCGAGGCGCTCCAAAGAGCTTTCGGAGCAACACTTTGAGGATCTGGATGCGCTTCTCTGGCGACTTCACAGCTCGGATCCACCTATTAGCGCACGTATAAAGAGCTGTTAGATTTCTCAGAACAAACTCTTCAGGATCAGTCAGCTCTCACTTACCCGTTTGGTGACGATGAGAGCGACAAGACTCGCTCTTGGAATTCCTGAACCTGCTGGATGTGGGCGCTGTGCTCTTCGGGGGAAGCTGATGCTGGTGGCTGCGCGAACTGCGTCCAGTCACTTGGCGATGTGAGTCGAAATCCTTCTTCGAGTGCACCTGGCGGTTGGTTGACTGGGCAATTTCGACACGAATCCACGAACGCCGAAGTGACCTGCTCCAGGTCTTCTTGTTGGTCGCAGGACGCGAACAAGAGAGTCAATCCGACGGTCGAGATGTGCTCTTCAATGCTGTCGCTGAGGCTCGTGAAGAGCCGGGTGAAGAACACCACATCCAGCAGCGGCACACAGAGCAGCGCCTCTTGAAGAACAGCAATCCCTGCATCCGGTCGAGCGAGCACGCCTGCGACCACTGGCGAGAGCTGCCGCCTGTGAAGAGATTGCAAATCAGCACGTCCACACGTCCAAGATGAGCACATGATACAACAAATTTGTCACACAGAGAGTGACTCAGTCCACCCCACCTCCACTCGCTCAGCATCTCTCGTTGACACGGATCTGGGCCTTGAAACCGCTCGAGAGCGACTGGAACCAAGTAGAGAGCAGTCTGCGAAACAAACAAGCCACAGACTCAGATGTGTCACTGAGCTCGCAAACTGTACACATTCAGCACGCACCAGCATGGAGTTGGAGTCTCGCAGTCCCAAGTATCGTTGCAGCTCAGACAGGAGGACACGCTCACTGCTCTGAACGCCAAAGTCTGCGACCAACTGCTCAAGCGAGTGTAAGAGTGACCGCTTCCCCGTCGTTCCGCCTGTGGCTCCAAGGTACACGATCGCGCTCTTGAGCGTCCGTAGCAGCAACGACAGCAGCGCTTGACAGTCTTTCTCCATCCCAAGAAACTGCTTCGGTTGGACTTCCTGGTCTGGACTTCCACTTCCTCCTTCACGAAGCGATAGCGCGCGTAGAATATGTGTGACGAACTCGGCAAGCAACCGACTCTTCTGCTGGATGCTCGCTTTTAATGCGCGCACAAGCACGAGAAGCAGCTTCCCTTTCGCTTCGAGATCCTGTGAGAGCTCTTCAAGCATTGCGTTGCCTCTTGATCCAGACGCGAAGCTCAAGAGGACGCACAATCGACGAAGTCGAGCCGCGAGCAGCTCTGTATTGTTGTTGCCATCTGCTGACCACCACAGAATCTCTGACTTGAGCGCCACGAGTGGCTCCATCTTGCGGATTCTCAAGATTGCATCACTACGCGTGCACAGGAGCATCGCCGACGCACTCCAGTGCCAGCAGAGCATCTCGAGCGCTCCAGCAGCTGAACTGCTCGTGTGATGATGACCCCTTGTCGATCGACAGACCTTCGCGTACTGGCTCAGTTGATTTAGCGCCAGCAGGAAAAGCTTCTTCCGAGAAGACGAAGCCGCGTGGTATTGCTGGAGAGTATGGATCACGACGTCGACGGCTTCCAGGAAAGCCTCAGTGTCTTGTGACGAGGACAGTTGACTCGCTTCACTACCGAGCCCTGTCGCCTGGTCACAGAGCACTGCAATCAGAGCTTCGAGCGCCACGAGCCCCGACTTCGTGAGCTTGAGGCGCTGCGTAGAGCGGTCTGTCGGACTCACGACGCTTCCTTGGCGAATGAGCTGGATCAGGTGCCGAACGAATTCACTCGCTAAGCTGCCCAGCAGCGAAACCGATGTTTGCTCACGACCGTCCGCTGGTGCTGCTGGTGAGGCGATGATCTGCTGGCGATGACGTTGGATGAGCTCAAACAGCACAAGCGCACCAGCCATTTGCTGGGACTTGTCATTGGAAGTCTCTGGTGCGATCCACGTCAGCAGCAGCTCAGTCACAAAGCAATCGCCAGCTCGATTCGTTGCCATCCAGTAGAGTAGTGTGAGCAGCTTCTTCGCCTCAGGCGACCACATGCAGCAGTTCTCCTTTGTGACGCTGCAGTTGCTCATGATCTGCGTGACGAGAGCGCTCGTGAGGGCAGAAAGCATGTTCCTACAAGGCCAACGGTCACAGACAACGCCAGTTCTCAGACACCATGAAGACGTAGCAATCCAGGACGATAGCAAAAGATAAAGCGCACCTATGAGCATCATGGTCGTCACTTCCGACACCTTCTTCTGTGTGCAGCGCACGAATGGAAAGCGTTGCTCTATCGATCGCGTCCTAACAGGCAGCACACAAGAGCACTCGTCAATGCGTGTGCGAGCATTCGCTGGTCTGTGTCCACATGCATGTTTCATACCAGCACGAGCTGCAGATTCGCGATGCGCTTGTGGTCTGCGAGCGTCAGCAGGCGCTCTTGCTTCTGCATGATCAAGGCACGGCATGTCAGGCGGTCAGTCACGATGGTGCAAACGGCAGCCATTCAAAGTCCCTCACCTTGCTTGGAGATGGAGGAGTGTTCTCCGCAGCACCAACGACCTCAATAGTCGCTCTTGCACTTGCGTTCGCACTGGTCAGCTGCACACCGTTGCCTCTGTCTTCTTCTCCGCCTGACAGGCGCGGCAGTGACTGCTGCTGCTTCAGCGTGTGCGCTTCAATCGCATGCTCCACCTGCATTCAGACGCACATGAGGACCAGCACCACACATCACAAACCCATAGCAGTCGTAGAGACAGACAGACAGACGCGTGCGTACGTGGAAGAGCTCGCTGTCCTGGACGAGGCGCAGCAGACGCCCGACGCCCTCGCGCGGCGCTTGCCTTTCGCGCATTTTTGCCTTCGATTGTGAGATTTTGACCAGCAAGTGACGATGATCGAAATACAAGCCCCTTTCTTCGTCGAAAGCACGCAAACAGACCTTATCAACAGCTCAGCCGCACTCTTGGTGTGATGCTATATTGACGCTACCACCAGCTCCTACTCGGTCTCTATTACTTGAACTCTAGCAGCGTGCGCGCGACGAGCAGGCCCATGTCGTAGAAGGACGACACGGCGGCGCGCAGCAGGCGGATCTCCGTGGCCTGGAAGTGGCTGGCAGCGGGCATCGTCAAGCGATTCATGTAAACGAGATAGCACAATGAGTCATACACGCATCAAGAGGTGCTGGGCCAATAGAGCTCAGGTGCACGTACACGATGAGGTTGGCGCCCTCGACCGAGAGCGTGCGGTGGATCTTGTCAGGCTGGATCTCGGCGTCGACCTGCAGCGTCTCGAGCGCGTACTGCGCGTCGACGGCCTCCGGGAACGTCATGCAGACGTCGCTGTTGTGCATAAGGAGTGTGTGTGTGTGCAGCAGCATTAGGCATTCATAGTACACTGCAGCGGATGCGTAGCAGAAGCGCCCATGAAGCGCAATCCATCGAGGCGAAGCGCGTACCATTCGAATGGGTGCGTCTCGCTCATCGTGGCTTCTCGCTCTGCTGCTGGTTCGAAAAGCGCTGTGTGGACCAATTATGGACTCATTCCGAGCTTTTATCGTTCGCATGCGTCTATAATTGAAATACTGAGCTCATTCGATACAATGGTGTGGGCCACTCAGCGTATGAAAGGCAAGATTTGGGCTCGCGTGTTGAATCACGAAAGTGTCCGACGAGAGAATTCGCGACACGAAGCAGCGTGATCGAGCATCGGAGGCCTCCAGCGACAAGCCGCAGACTTCTTTCGCTCTCTCTCCCGTAGAGACCCGACGACGCTGGTTCTCTCTGGGAGCTTTGCGTGCGCCGCTTGTTTGTCCCGATGCCCTCTGCGACTCCACGTAAGTCAGTGCTCGAGCTTCAGCAGGCACCAGGACCGATGGGTGGGTTCACCTCTTGCTTTAATCTCCCGCCCTGGATTTCGCCGATGGCTCAACGGCTCCACAGTCAACCGCGTTCAACGGAAAAGTGAATGCAAAATACCCACTCGCGCAAAAATTTCCAGTCAGTTCTTGCAGGATGTTGCGCATCCCGTCACAAAAGCAGTCCAGTCGGGGACAGAATGGGCGCCGCCCAAAAAAATCCACGCCAAGATGACTGCCATGTTTGATTTCGCTATTGACTACAACCACCATCCTGATGAGCGCTGCCACA
The DNA here is from genome assembly GCA_023333845.1 of Globisporangium polare. Taxonomy (NCBI): domain Eukaryota; phylum Oomycota; class Peronosporomycetes; order Pythiales; family Pythiaceae; genus Globisporangium; species Globisporangium polare. The sequence continues at coordinate 3,856 of JAASFQ010000310.1, read as the reverse complement.
TTTTCAGTTCACCATCGCTCGCTCTTCACAGGTCCAGAAGCTCAAGCGACGCGACGCACGCACCACATTGGCCAAAGGACCGACGAGCGGACACGCGCGCGCGTGTGTTGACATCCGCACGTGACCACACAGCCCCACAGCTCTCCATCTCTATATCCACAGAAAGCTCAGACGCGATGATCAACCCGGTGAAGACGGTCGTCAAGTGCTGCGGCTGCATCGTGCTCTCGCAGCTCATCGGCATCCTCGTGACGCTCGCGATACTCGCGGCCTTCGTGCTGCTCTTCTACCTGTACGTCGTCCCGTGGGGCGAGGACCAGATCCGCAGTGCGCTCCACCTGGGCAGCGACGTCGACATCGGCTCGCTCTCCGCGAGCGTCGTGGCCGCGAACAGTTGCTCCGGCTGCGTCTTCGGCGTCAACACGGACTGGCCCACGAACACGACGGGCGCGCTGCACTTCCTCGACACGAGCGCGGGCCCGCTGGCCTCCGGTGTGATCGCGACGTCGCTCGCCGGAGGGGCGGCCGCGGGCGTGGCCTCGATGCTCTGGGCGTCGTTCTTCCCGTCGGCGGCGTCCGTCATGAGCTTCTCGAGCGGCTTCTACGAGATGACGCACATCATCGAGCAGGCGCAGTTCATCAGCATGATCAGCCAGCTGCAGATCGACGGCGCGCCCGTCTTCCTGCACGCGTTCTCGCGCGACATGGCGTGGACCAACTTCAATGTGCCCAAGTCCATCACGGACCTGGTCAAGTCCACGAGCCGACGGCATCGCCGTCTCTCAAGCCTGCTTTCAACGACTGCCAGTGGCGAGACGGGGCCGAAACGGTACGCCGCGCTCATCGGCGTCGACCCGAAGAATCTCTTCTTCTACACGCTGCTGTGCTTCGCGATCGTGCTCGCGGCGATCCATGTGCTCTACATCATCGGCGTCGTCATCTTCTCCATGCTGAGCAAGAAGGAGTCGTTCGGCCAAGTCGCGGCGAAACTCTACCGGAAGGTGATCTGGGCGTGCATCCTCGCGCTGCTACTCGCGCAGTACATCTTTAGCATGGCCGGGAGCTTCTACATCTACGAGAACGCAGGAAGCAGCGACGACCGCGACAAGTACTACGTCTGGGGCACGATCGGGCTCATCGTCATGGTGGGTTTCGCGATCCTCTTCGGCGTGCTCGTCATCTCGAAGAACAAAGAGGAGCTCGAAGACATCGGCACGATCGCGCACGACCAGCGGCCGTTCAGCGCGAAGTACGGCGCGTACTACGACGAGTACAACTTCGACAACCGGTTCTTCTTTGTTCCCAGGATCCTGCTCGCTGTCTCGACCGGTGCGGTCGTGGGCGTGATCCAGGACTCGACCACGCAGCTGCTGTGCATCCTGGGCATCACAGTGTTGTACCTGGTGCTGCTGCTGGCGCGCGAGCCCAACTTGCTGCGCTTCCTGTACTATATCGGCATCACGTCGGTGTTCATGAAGATCGTGCTCGTGTGCATGATGCTCATGCTCGTGCAGGACGACTATTTCCCACAGGAGATCCGCGACAACGTGGCGTACGGCATCATCGGCGTCAACATGTTCATCTTCTTCCTGCTGTTCCTGCGCCAGGCGTACACGATCATCCACAAGCTCGTGCGCGGGTGCAAGAACAAGGACAAGGCGCGCTCGTCGTCCGCGGACGAAGTGATCAATCTCGAGGACGGCAACAACATCAGCAACCCGACCACGTCCAGGAACAATCCGCCGTACGCGCGCATGGAGTCGACCCCCTACGACAACAACAAGGGCGAGCGCTCGTTCAACAGCAACAACGCGATGTCATCGCAGCAAGCAGGCATGAACAGCAACCAGCAGCGCAACCCTTATGAACGAGTGCCGAGTGAAACAGGACTCGCAGCGATTGGCGGAGCTGGTGCTAATGTCCGAAACGTGCAAGATTCTCGCAGTAACGCGCCGAACGAGTGGGGGCAGTACGATGCGCGTCAGAGACAGGGACAAGGACAGCAGCAGTATCAGAACCAGAACGCTGGGGTCGCTGGCGCTTTTGCTGGCGGCGCTGCTGCCAGTGCGGCTGTCGGAGCTGCCGCAGCGACGAGAGACCGCGGACAGCAGAACAACAAGTACCAAAATGGCAGTCCAGTCCGCGACCGGACGTCCTTTGGCGCCAACCAGCGAGCTGCTGACCCAATGGAGCGCTACTCGACTGCGAGCGCGAGCCCTACGCTGTACCAGGCGCTCAACAGCGCGAGCCAGCCCAATAACAACTTGCGCTCTCCGGTTCTCGCGCCGCAGCCTGCGCGCAAACTCAGCGTCGACGTGGACGACATGGACGACGACGACATTGTCGCCGAGCCACCAGTGATCAAGCAGACGAACTCGGCGGCTCAGTCCCAGCAGGCGTCGTCGTCGTCGACGGCTGGCAGTAATCCTGGCAACCCGCCTCGTGTGCGCCAGTCGTACCTGCGCTTCACGGACAGCGACATGTCGTACGACGACGACATTGACGGCCGATCGCCTCACAACTCCACGGCTGCTGTTGGTGCCGCTACAGCAGGAGCCCAGCGAGGTCCGCCGACGTCGAACTCGTCGCAGTTCAGTGACTTCAGCACGGACTCGACTGCGACGGACTGGTTCGACCGCCGGTCCAAGACGGAGATCGAGACGGACGACGCCTCGTTCATCTCTGCAGCGGACCCGAACGACGCTGTTGCTATTGCTGCTGGTGTTGGTCGTCCGTCGGCCTTCGGAGGCGAGCGCGATTCGATGGACTCGTACGGGACGATGTCCGAGATCGGCAGCACCAACCGGTCGCTCATGACGGCGGACAGCACCACCAGTGCGGCGTTCACGAGCAGCAACTTTGACTCGAACGACCGCACGATCGACACGAGCGGTCTCATGTTCGAAGACGATGATGACGACGACGAAGAGTACGAACTCACGGACAAGCAGCCCACGAGCGGCGGGATCGACACGACGGGACTCGTGTTCGAAGACGCGAGCGACGGTAAAGACGACAACAGAGACGTGGACATTGACGAGCAGGTGAGCTTCGCGTCGTCGACTGGCGCGCTCAACAGCGCTACTTCGAACGACTCGTATGCCACGCAGCAAGGCACCGTCGATATGGACCGCTCGCAGCTGACGGTGGACAGCAACAGTATCGCGCCATCATCATCAGCATCAGCAGCAGCAAATCCTAGCTATTCGCCGCCGACCGTGTACCTGCGCGACACTGTCGTGAACGGAACCCAGTCGGAGAACGACTACGACGACGAGTACGGGGGCGAACGCGACAGCTACAACCCGCACGAGAGCGACTCGTTCATCTCGGCGCTCAGCGCGCGCTCCGACGAAGACGCCCGGTCGTTCTACATCGAAGGCCAGCGTCGCAACACCGCGGGTGGCAGCCCCGGAGAAGCAGCGCCGACAGAAGATGAGCGCCAGCAGCAGCAGCGCCCGATGAAGAAGCTATAAATCGGGGATCGTTGCCAGTGTGGGCGAGGGTCCAGCAGTGAGCGGATAGACCGACTAGGTGCACGTCCACACGTCGGACGACTGTGTGGAGTAGCAGTATGTTCTTTTTGTCTCTTATCAACACGTACAAGCGTTTTCGCCTTCCTTTTGGTTGCTGGCGGGCGTGACAAGCGCGGATCGGATGGGTCCATACATCTGTGTCCTGAAATGTGTGGTCCTCGCCAGCCTTTGCGTTTGGCCCGAAGGAGACGAGTACACATCTATGGATGGACAAGAGCAACCGCCACGACGCTGCACTTGTGAGGTCGCTTTCGTCCACATCGTGTCTTGTCAGTCGTGGAAGCTGCCTCAGGTTCAGGAGCTCAGCTTCAGGTCGAAAT